>LBNU01024962.1:29340-56840 GCA_014162995.1 Artemisia annua | reverse complement strand
AATAAATAATTAAATCTTACTAAACAGAAAAGTAGAAAATACGTGCTCGGATTTAAATTCACATGTCTTATTTAGTAACAGGATACTAATCAACTGAAAAACATATACATTAAAGTCGTAAATGATGATTACTTGCCTCTAAAGTCCTAGTTTGACACTTTCATAGTAACATCAATGTAAAACACGTTCATCACATGAACCAATTTAACATGTCAAGCATCTAGGAATATATCATAACACCACCAACATTTTCAAATCAATATTGACCTAACTTCGATAAGACATCAAAGCAAAATAATTACTATAGTTGATAATCAATTGATATTAAACATGATTTGATCAATCAAGAGAATAGGTGTTGCTTTCAGAATTAAGGTTTCTTTAATAGTATGCATGTGAACTTATGGATCAGGGTTAACAAAGGTGTGTTTATATAGTACTAAAATTTTAAATCGGTTTATTTAATTGTTTTGTTTTTCTTGTATAAAAACTTATTAATTAGTGATATTATACCACAATTTAATATAGCGTGGTTTTTCATAAACCTTTCATAAATATATTTAATATTTAATAATTAAAAATTTTACCTAATAAATAGCAATTTATTTGTTGTATTTATCGATTATAATGTTAGAGATTTATCACAAATTCTCCTTAATTTTTGTGATTTTGGGTTTTAAAATCGAACAATCTGATTGGTTGATAGCAAAATCAAGCATTATGATTGATCTAAAGCTTTTTTATTTTTTATTATTTATTTTTTATTTTTTTTACTCTTGATATCCTTTAATATATAAATAGATTGTTATGCTTTGTCAATTAGCATCTACTTACTATTATTACGAGTTGAGTCAAACAGAATACTGTCAAGTTCAAACTTTTTTCACATATTATTCCACTTATCTCATAATATATCTCACAAATGTCTCTAACGATGCTGGAACCCACAACCTCTAAGTTGGACTCGGTTTTAGCTCGATCGAGCTTTAGATTTCAAGCTCAATCTCAATTCGTTTCCTAAAACTTGGAGTCTAGCTCGAGACTACATTTTAAGCTCAAGTTGGATAAATAATTGTTTATATCAATATGTCTATATAACTAAGCAATTATATCACTTTATATAGTAATGATCATCAAAGTATTATATCTATATAAAAAGGTACAAGTGTAATTTTACATTACCTCAATAAGGCTCGTAAGCTTCACGAACCGAGTATCGCTAGTTGATCTTATGATCTTTTTACATAATCCAATAGTTTTAGCTCGACTCGCTAAGAACATGCCGATTTCAAGTATTTTGTGAGTCGATCTTCATGTGAAAGTTTTAGAATTAGTCATTTGGACTAGAGTGTAAAAAGTATATTAAGTAGGATTAAGTTAAGTTAATTTTTTTATTATTTTTTTATTTTTTTTTTTTTTTGCATTTAAGCTCAATGAAGTAAGTGTTATACTTTTTTATAGCCCTTTAGATTTTAAAGGATTTTTTTTTTTTTTTTTAAAGATTATACATGCCTTATGAGCTTATTTGTCTTTTGGCTTATATTTCATAATCCCTAATTTTCCGGCTTATTTGGAGACTTGTGGGTTTATATAAGTTTATTACAGTATCATATGATAAACTTATAAGCCCATAAGTCTTAAAATAAGCCGGAAAATTTGGGCTTAAGAAAATATAAGCCGAAATCAAATAAGCTAAGCTCACATATAAGCTTAAACAAACACCCAATAATTGTTTTATATAGTATTATTATCATGTTAAATTAGTGGCTAATAATTTTATCTGCATTATAAATCAAGTATCCGATATGTAGTTCAGTGAATAATTAGTGACCACAAGCTCGTCACTAATGATTTACGAATGACCAAAAATTAGTGACAAAAGTATATGGTCACTAAATGGCCCAAATAGTGACCAAAAATAATGTTGTCACTAAATTTTCGTCACTAAACACACTTTTTCTTGTAGTGTCAATAACTCGTGAGTTGTTTTATTTCAAGAGTAATACAAAACTGATATAGCTCGAATAAGTTACTACCTTTTAGATTATGGGAGTGTTCGGTTGTTCGCGCGACTTTAGCTTTTCTAAACTGGCTTAACATCGCGATCAAAAAATCACACTTCCCCTCCTAGTTTTTCTTGACCAGGAAGACTTCCCGGCCCTTGTTGCAACCTTTGCTCGGGTGTTGTGTGTGTGCTTCCAAGCAGTGATGGAACTAGAGGGTCCCGTGGTGTCACAGGATACCGATGAAATTTTGCTCCGTAGTATTAATTTTTCTAAAAAAAACCTTGAAATGCACATGGTCTCAAACACTTCTGTCCAACGATTATGGTTTATACATCTTTTCCACTACGTGCATATTTTAAAGCAGTACTGTTTAGTCATTGCTAGTTAATGTTATATGTATTATACAAGGTAATTCTGAATCATTTATCTGATATAGTGCATATAGATAATTTTCTATATATGTGATCTGTGAATTTTAAAAGCCAAGCTAAATAAAACGAGTCAAATGGTATAAGTGGGTTGAAAGTCACCCCGATATTAAAAAGTACTCAATTACATACAATTTTGAAAGAAAACACACAATCATGTAATATATGTATAGAACATGTACATGTAACTGCATATAGCATTGAATTTAGTGTGCAAATTAAAAAACTGAAGTTTGCAAATTAATTTTTTCATTATAGGTTGATTACTATTTTAGTCTAATTTGTAGTGACCTTAAAATTAGTCATGTCATATTTATTTTAAGATTAAAACGTAACTTTGTGAAAAAGTAAAAACTATGAATGTGACCATTAGAAAGCTATCATTGTAGATGTGGAAAAGATGGCTAGTTACGCTAAAGGCAGACACTATGTCCACGAGCAAAACGATAATTTTTGCTTTGCTTTTTGGCCATCATTTTACCTAAGATTCATTTATCTCTCAGTTTCAACTTTATTGCAAATATGGAAATTTATTCATTTACAATAAAGCAACTCATGCGCCTTTTAGTTTAAAGTGAATAATTATTCAGAATTAGGTAAAACGCTATAATTGTACTTAAACTTCTATAATTTGATTGTTATTATAATTATAAATACATAATGGTTGGTTCACAAAATTATGAGTATGAAGGCTAAATGTTACTTAAAAGTTTTATAACGTTCCTGTTACATTAAAAAGAAAATAGCATTTCTCATAAGCTACGCATGATTAATTTAATGTATGGTTTAACAAAAAAAATTCATCATTCATTAAATCTTTTTACAATGGCAGAAGGTTAGCTTATCTTTTTGTTCACTTGAAGTGAGATTTCACGTATGATATCTGCAAATTTATAATGGTATATAGTATACACTAGAGTAGTGACTATTTTATTGAATTGTTAACTCAATATACAACCACTATAAATTCATGTATGAAAAATTGATAATCATTTTGTCTAAATAACTTAAACAAAATATATTTTCATACAAACCAACAAAAATCCTTTTAAAAAGAACCCTTTTAGTAATTGCATAGTTATAATTATAATTGAAATATATGCTTGTGGTTAGTTTGCATGGGAAAAGGTTTGAAATCATGGGAGAAAAAGTATATTCCTTTTAGGAAAGAAGAGTGTAGGGTCTCAAATGTCTTATTGTGTTTGAATCGATGACTTTTACTTTGGAAAGGAAAGTTAGGGGTTTGCTTCCCTTCTTTTAAGGGTACAAGTTCATCAATTTGATTTGAATGTTTTGTAGTTACTTAATGTAGAATAATTAATAATTGAATTGTACCCTTAATAATTGGATCTAAACCCTCAATTGTAAGCTAGCAAAATGTGTGTATACATGCCAATTAGGTACGATCTCATTTAACATCAAAGTGTGCAAAGGCTCTTAATGCTAGGATAGTACCAATGGTAAATTGGGATCAGATTTTGGTCAGAATTGAGTCTCGGCAACCGATGATGGATTGAAGTTGGTAGGTTGTTGATGTCAGTCACTTTGACCTGGTGATTTTCAAGTTAAGACCTTTTGTCTTGGCTTACAGATTATCAAGTTTATTAGCTGGGTTTATACATGTTCAAACTAAAATTGAAATATATTTCACCTCCACGGTTTTGATCCATGAACCATATACAAATTTAGTTGCTTTTCAATGTGACAAACATAAACACAAGTCTAATGTGCGCTTGTGATAAAAGTATAGTAACAAAGTATAATGGCAAAGGAGCAAATGAAGCTCGCCATGTTGTCAAGCCAACACAATATCAACTACTATACGTGCTATATATACTACCAATTGTAGCATGGTCCAAGTCCACCTCAAATATTCAATGTTTGGTTTAACTTAGCTTCGAGTCATCATAAGCTACGGGTTTGACAAGTGATTCAACAAGACAGCTTATGAGCTAACTCGTATTCCATATGTAATTAGCCACTTTCTTTAATACTTTGAGTATCTATGCTTATCTCTATTTGTTATTAGTTTCTTATGACTTCCCTACATGTAATTTCCGACCGCCTCTTTATCTGCCATGACTTATTAGGTACATATTTGTACTAAGGTACAATATTATCATTTCCAGTGATAAAAGTAGTGTATTACAAAGTATAAATTTACGGTTCTTCTTTTATCTTATCACATTTTTGGGTCTATGGAGCATGGTACGATTTCATCAGTTTGTATGATAAAAGTGGTGCCGTTACAAAGTATAAATCAAATTCCATAACTTTATATGCTCAATAAACATGTTATAGAGGAAGCATTTATAACCATCGGGTCGTATAACCCAAGTACAGAAACGTGATTGATATAATGATATGAAGACATTTAAAATAAGTGGGCCAAGTGGGCCAAGTTGTATAGACTGTAGGTCCAAACTGCCACTATAGAAATCAAAGGGTATTTTTTTTCTCTTCTTTTATGCCACTAGAAAACGACAGTCTAACGTCGCATTGGGCCGATTATTATTATGTTGATGTGTCAAATTGTGGGCCTTTTACAGGTTTCCATTACATTTTTGTTTTGTTTCAAGTATTTTTTTGGTTTATATTTTCTTGTCATATGGGTGGCAGATATTTCGTATTTTGACATGTTTCGGTAAATCATTAATAACTTGTATTTATGTCTTGCAGGTGCAGCCTGCAGCTGATAACTGATTACTGATTTCATGTCAAATAAGTCAATTTAACGTGGCATGGGCTCGTTTTTGTTGGGCTCTATTTCAATATTCATTAGAGGATTCTGCATTCTCATGTTGCATAATTATGCACACACTAACAACTCTAGTGAACAGTAAAAAATAGCAAAACGGGACAAAAAAATACAAATACCCCCTCAAGTTATAAGGTACGTTACGAAAATTATCTAATTCTTTTACGTAATTATGAATTTTTTATATAACAAAGGTTATTTATCAAATATCTATAATTTCCTTATAAAAAAATATTGATGAAAAGTTCGTTAATTTGCGAATAAATGAATACTTTTGTCTAGCGAATGATTTTATAAAAAATTTGAAGTTTAGTATATGAAAATTTACCCCTGGGCTATGTGGTACGTTATGAAAATTACCTGATATGTTTTACTATCCACGGTTTTTTATATAGCAAATCATTTATCAAATATGTAACAAATATTTAACGTTTTCTTTATAAAAAAAAATACCGATGAAAAGGTCTTTAACTTGCGATGGTATCGCAATACTGTTAATTAACGCACGATTTTATATAAAGTATTAAAGCTTAATATATGTTTTTGCATTATCAGTTTAGATAGTTTGAAGTAACCCCGCCGCAACTAGTTATTCACATTATTAATAGGAGATGTTGGCTTGACGTGGGTTTTCATGAATCTCGTTTATTAAGTCAACTAGTTATAAGTATTGTGCGTGCATTGGATTTACACATGAATCCAAATTTATTTTTAAAGTTTAGTTTAATATACTGACATATAAGAACTTGATAATTGTACGTTTAATGTATTGTAAAATTATATTTTAACTAAATTTGTTTGGTGTTTTTGATACTAATAATCCCGTAGATACATATTTTTTGGTATTTACAATTAAATTAATTTATCGTTATCTATATTTTAGTTATATAACACAATTTCCGACGGGAATAAATAGTAAACATTGTGTTCTCCACTTTTTGTGTAGAGGAAAAGGAAAGTGAAAAAAAGTATAGAAAGTGACGAGGAAAAAAAAAAGATTGTTAAAATTTTGTTAGTGTTTCTTTTCTTAAAAAAACTTAACAACACAACCTTCTTTTTGTTTTCTTCACTTATCCACAATGGCAAAAACAAGAATAGCTTTTCACTATTTGAATAAGTCTTTTGAAATGCTTTTTTTGTATTGCATGAAAAACTTTTTTAAAAGCTTTTTAGAAAGACTTGGTATACTCCAAGTCTTTCTTCAAAGTGATATGTATTAAATGTGGTATGCATTGATTGCATTAAATGCAAAAAGTCATGAAAGACTTTTGCCATCGTAAATGTTCGTACTTTACACTAAACTAGACGAGTACCCGTGCATAGCAACGGGATTTTATAGAGACACATAGTTTATTGATAAAAAAAGTTTATAGGTTATAAACGAAAAACAATAAAAGTTTGAAGATTTGGAAATTTAACATAATGTTTTGAAACCTGGTTCAACCCGGGTGGTTCAACCGGTTGAACCGTTCCAAGCAAAAAATGGATCGATTTAAACCGGGTCAACTTGCTAGGTTGGGTCGAAAACGGTTCAAATTAAACTGGTTCAACCCGTCCGGGTTNGTATTTACAATTAAATTAATTTATCGTTATCTATATTTTAGTTATATAACACAATTTCCGACGGGAATAAATAGTAAACATTGTGTTCTCCACTTTTTGTGTAGAGGAAAAGGAAAGTGAAAAAAAGTATAGAAAGTGACGAGGAAAAAAAAAAGATTGTTAAAATTTTGTTAGTGTTTCTTTTCTTAAAAAAACTTAACAACACAACCTTCTTTTTGTTTTCTTCACTTATCAACAATGGCAAAAACAAGAATAGCTTTTCACTATTTGAATAAGTCTTTTGAAAGGCTTTTTTTGTATTGCATGAAAAACTTTTTTAAAAGCTTTTTAGAAAGACTTGGTATACTCCAAGTCTTTCTTCAAAGTGATATGTATTAAATGTGGTATGCATTAATTGCATTAAATGCAAAAAGTCATGAAAGACTTTTGCCATGTTGGTACTTTACACTAAAGGGAATGGATCTAGTAAGAAAAAAAAATAAAATGAGAAGAGTGAGAAAAGTTTCCAACCACACAATTCAAATAAGAGGGAGAAATTTAAGGGGAGATGCATCTATTTTTGTAGGTGCATCTCAAATGTGTGGTTGTGGTTTCTTCTCATCCTTCTCATTTTAGTTTTTCTTCTCATTTGATCCTAACTCTACACTAAATAAAAATTTAAGAACGCAAGAGAGTTTTTTAGTTTAGATTTTTCCAAATTTACGTAACAGCCCTTGCAGTCATAAATGTTTTGTAGAATATCCCCTGTTGTTAAAAAAACTAAGTAATCCTTGAGAATTTACAAGACAACCCTGTAGTTATAACTATGTTACAAAACACCCCCTATTCTTTTAAATATTTTGTGGGATAATCGTTAAAAGTTTATAAAACACCCCTATAGTTATAAATATTTTACATAATAATCCTTTTATTATTATATAGTCCTTAATATTTTGGAAAAACAAAATTCAGATAGCTATAAATGTTTAACAAAACATTCCTATACAGAATTAATAATATAACATTAAATTTTTTATAAATGTTATTTTTGTAGCTTTTTCTTACATTATGTTTATCAAATATTCAAATGTGATAAAGGTTTTTGACTTTGAATTAATAAAATATAATTTAAGATCCGCTTTAACATGCAGGTATACACTTCTCATAATTGCCATTTAAAAGAAGATGTTGATACTAAATTATGTAATAGTTTTCTTACATAAGTTGATTTTATTTTAGAAGATACTATAGGTTATACACGGTTGTGCATACCTCTGAATTTTCATCTTACAAAGAATATAAATGGTCAATCATTATTTTTTCTATATAACATATTTTAAGTTTGTTGGATATCCTTTAAATAAATAACTTGAAAGTATGAGCAAACGGATCGGATGGACCGGACCGACCGATAAACCGACCGGACTGAGACCGGACCGACAACATTCAGTCCGATCTCGATCTAGGGTTTTTCTTAATTTCGGTCTCGGTCCGGTTTGGTCCGGTCCGGTCCGACTTAAAAATCGGACATTTAGCCTATTTGGACCGAGACCGGACCGACCACATTCGATTCGGTTTCGGTCTAAGTTTTTTGCCGGATTCGGTCTCGGTTCAGTCCGGTTTTCACCCGATGAGGAGCATTACTTGAAAGCTATAAAGAGACCATAGATGGTTCATGACTCATTGTAAACCTCGTAGGTATAACTTTATTGATGACAATTATTTATAATGTTAAAACCCTAATTCCCAAAACACAAGATGTGGAAAAGATGGCTAGTTACGCTAAAGGCAGACACTATGTCCACGAGCAAAACGATAATTTTTGCTTTGCTTTTTGGCCCTCATTTTACCTAAGATTCATTTATCTCTCAGTTTCAACTTTATTGCAAATATGGAAATTTATTCATTTACAATAAAGCAACTCATGCGCCTTTTAGTTTAAAGTGAATAATTATTCAGAATTAGGTAAAACGCTATAATTGTACTTAAACTTCTATAATTTGATTGTTATAATTATAAATACATAATGGTTGGTTCACAAAATTATGAGTATGAAGGCTAAATGTTACTTAAAAGCAGTGTTGCAAAAAAAGGTCTACAAGGCCGATTAATCACCGCCTAGGCGCTACAGGGCCATCAACCTTTCCGATTTATGTAACTAGGTCTAACAAATAGGTCAACCATGGTCAACGGTAGTCAATGGTGGTTAAACTTGCCTGAAACCTACAAATCTTGCCGGAAGTACCCAAAACTCACCGTAAACTTATTTTGGTCACTTATAGTAACTGTTTAAATCTACTACATGTTGTTTTTAGAAAAATCTTTCCGAAAATACCTAAAACTCGTCAAAAATACCCAAACCTTGTGGGAAATACCCAAAATTTGCCAGAAATGCTAATCCGGTTAATCACCGATTAATCCCACCTAGACCGATTACAAGCTACAAGGTGGTCGACCGCCTCACTACCGATTCACGATTTTTGCAACCTTGCTTAAAAGTTTTATAACGTTCCTGTTACATTAAAAAGAAAATAGCATTTCTCATAAGCTACGCATGATTAATTTAATGTATGGTTTAACAAAAAAAAATCATCATTCATTAAATCTTTTTACAATGGCAGAAGGTTAGCTTATCTTTTTGTTCACTTGAAGTGAGATTTCACGTATGATATCTGCAAATTTATAATGGTATATAGTATACACTAGAGTAGTGACTATTTTATTGAATTGTTAACTCAATATACAACCACTATAAATTCATGTATGGAAAATTGATAATCATTTTGTCTAAATAACTTAAACAAAATATATTTTCATACAAACCAACAAAAATCCTTTTAAAAAGAACCCTTTTAGTAATTGCATAGTTATAATTATAATTGAAATATATGCTTGTGATTAGTTTGCATGGGAAAAGGTTTGAAATCATGGGAGAAAAAGTATATTCCTTTTAGGAAAGAAGAGTGTAGGGTCTCAAATGTCTTATTGTGTTTGAATCGATGACTTTTACTTTGGAAAGGAAAGTTAGGGGTTTGCTTCCCTTCTTTTAAGGGTACAAGTTCATCAATTTGATTTGAATGTTTTGTAGTTACTTAATGTAGAATAATTAATAATTGAATTGTACCCTTAATAATTGGATCTAAACCCTCAATTGTAAGCTAGCAAAATGTGTGTATACATGCCAATTAGGTACGATCTCATTTAACATCAAAGTGTGCAAAGGCTCTTAATGCTAGGATAGTACCAATGGTAAATTGGGATCAGACTTTGGTCAGAATTGAGTCTCGGCAACCGATGATGGATTGAAGTTGGTAGGTTGTTGATGTCAGTCACTTTGACCTGGTGATTTTCAAGTTAAGACCTTTTGTCTTGGCTTACAGATTATCAAGTTTATTAGCTGGGTTTATACATGTTCAAACTAAAATTGAAATATATTTCACCTCCACGGTTTTGATCCATGAACCATATACAAATTTAGTTGCTTTTCAATGTGACAAACATAAACACAAGTCTAATGTGCGCTTGTGATAAAAGTATAGTAACAAAGTATAATGGCAAAGGAGCAAATGAAGCTCGCCATGTTGTCAAGCCAACACAATATCAACTACTATACGTACTATATATACTACCAATTGTAGCATGGTCCAAGTCCACCTCAAATATTCAATGTTTGGTTTAACTTAGCTTCGAGTCATCATAAGCTACGGGTTTGACAAGTGATTCAACAAGACAGCTTATGAGCTAACTCGTATTCCATATGTAATTAGCCACTTTCTTTAATACTTTGAGTATCTATGCTTATCTCTATTTGTTATTAGTTTCTTATGACTTCCCTACATGTAATTTCCGACCGTCTCTTTATCTGCCATGACTTATTAGGTACATATTTGTACTAAGGTACAATATTATCATTTCCAGTGATAAAAGTAGTGTATTACAAAGTATAAATTTACGGTTCTTCTTTTATCTTATCACATTTTTGGGTCTATGGAGCATGGTACGATTTCATCAGTTTGTATGATAAAAGTGGTGCCGTTACAAAGTATAAATCAAATTCCATAACTTTATATGCTCAATAAACATGTTATAGAGGAAGCATTTATAACCATCGGGTCGTATAACCCAAGTACAGAAACGTGATTGATATAATGATATGAAGACATTTAAAATAAGTGGGCCAAGTGGGCCAAGTTGTATAGACTGTAGGTCCAAACTGCCACTATAGAAATCAAAGGGTATTTTTTTTCTCTTCTTTTATGCCACTAGAAAACGACAGTCTAACGTCGCATTGGGCCGATTATTATTATGTTGATGTGTCAAATTGTGGGCCTTTTACAGGTTTCCATTACATTTTTGTTTTGTTTCAAGTATTTTTTTGGTTTATATTTTCTTGTCATATGGGTGGCAGATATTTCGTATTTTGACATGTTTCGGTAAATCATTAATAACTTGTATTTATGTCTTGCAGGTGCAGCCTGCAGCTGATAACTGATTACTGATTTCATGTCAAATAAGTCAATTTAACGTGGCATGGGCTCGTTTTTGTTGGGCTCTATTTCAATATTCATTAGAGGATTCTGCATTCTCATGTTGCATAATTATGCACACACTAACAACTCTAGTGAACAGTAAAAAATAGCAAAACGGGACAAAAAAATACAAATACCCCCTCAAGTTATAAGGTACGTTACGAAAATTATCTAATTCTTTTACGTAATTATGAATTTTTTATATAACAAAGGTTATTTATCAAATATCTATAATTTCCTTATAAAAAAATATTGATGAAAAGTTCGTTAATTTGCGAATAAATGAATACTTTTGTCTAGCGAATGATTTTATAAAAAATTTGAAGTTTAGTATATGAAAATTTACCCCTGGGCTATGTGGTACGTTATGAAAATTACCTGATATGTTTTACTATCCACGGTTTTTTATATAGCAAACCATTTATCAAATATGTAACAAATATTTAACGTTTTCTTTATAAAAAAAATACCGATGAAAAGGTCTTTAACTTGNTTGTTTGTTAAGAGGGTCTGAATCTGAATCTGAACCGCACATCTGAATCTGAATCTGATGCGTAAATATATGAATCTGACCGCATCTGAACGGGGAAAAAAAACTCATGTTTGAACCGCACATTTGCTTGCTCGTACTATTTTTTTTTGGGTTTTTATTTGTGTCAGCAAGAGGCAACAAGATGCATTCAGACACCCCTCTCAAGTCTAAACCATTAAGATCTTACTGCATCTGAACGCGTCTGAACGGAAAATAAAAAACAAACGGTCTGAACGTCAAAATGTCTGACCGATTCAGACACAGTGCCCATTCAGAGGCTGTTAAGAGGCAAAAAATAAAAAACAAACACAGCCTAAGTAATCCTTGAGAATTTACAAGACAACCCTGTAGTTATAACTATGTTACGAAACACCCCCTATTCTTTTAAATATTTTGTGGGATAATCGTTAAAAGTTTATAAAACACCCCTATAGTTATAAATATTTTACATAATACTCCTTTTATTATTATATAGTCCTTAATATTTTGGAAAAACAAAATTCAGATAGCTATAAATGTTTAACAAAACATTCCTATGCAGAATTAATAATATAACATTAAATTTTTTATAAATGTTATTTTTGTAGTTTTTTCTTACATTATGTTTATCAAATATTCAAATGTGATAAAGGTTTTTGACTTTGGATTAATAAAATATAATTTAAGATCCGCTTTAACATGCAGGTATACACTTCTCATAATTGCCATTTAAAAGAAGATGTTGATACTAAATTATGTAATAGTTTTCTTACATAAGATGATTTTATTTTAGAAGATACTATAGGTTATACACGGTTATGCATACCTCTGAATTTTCATCTTACAAAGAATATAAATTGTAATGCCTGACGCCGTCAGAAATGATCTGACAGAATTCTCATGTTAAGTTTCCGGAAAAATTCTGGAAAAACTAGAGCTTACTTCCGGGAATTCCTGCAAAATTTATTATGACTCGATACAAGCATTTGACTCAAACAAATACTAATATGTATGTCAATTTACATTGTTATGATTCATGTTCATTCGTTCTTATAAACCGATTTAGATTTCCCTTACACTTAGCTTTTGCAAAATACCTTTATATGTAGTTAAGACGAAGTTAAAAACAAAATAAAGCATTTTCACAAGTTAGTTTTTGAAGCATGAATCAATAACAAGAAAAATAACCTACATACGGAAGCAAATAAAATCAAATAAACAAACAAATAAACACACAAAACTTGGGTTGCCTCCCAATAAGCGCTTATTTTTGTTCGAGTCACGAGCCTGACTCTACCCTTATTTAACAGAAATAGGGGAGGTTTTCCCTACACTTAGGATTAAGTGCGGGTGGAAGTAGCGATACACACCATCTCGGTGGAAGTATGCCACCAGCGATAGAATTAATTGAACGTACACGGATAACTTCCGACGAAGTTAATTATTTAAAAATAAAAAGAATAGTTAAATAATATTAAAATTAATGACATGAAAATTTTGAAATGTCACACGATCTATGGTCCCAAATTGAAATATTTTACCATCGTGTCAACCACTATACCAAAATGGACATTGACCATGCCGCAGATGGGGACCTTTGGGGATTAAGTGCTGAAGAAGCATGGGAAACCATAGAAGATTGTGCCCAACTCGCTAAAAAGATGGACAACCCAAAAAGCGTTGTTACGGATCAATTGACAGCAAGTTTGAGGGAACAAGCAAAGAGCTTGTTTGGGGATAAATTGTTGAAGGATGTGGTAAATTACATAAGCCCACAAAGTACCCCACAAGTCCTACCATCATTTGAGGCACACACACCGCCCGTGACTTACCCAGAAGAAGTAGTTGAGACTTTTGGAATCCCGATAGAGGTAGAACCTTTAAACCAAACACAACTAAAGGATATAGGTTTGAATGCTTATAGTGATCATAACCTTACTCTTAGTTCTAGGGAATTTCCTAATTTTGATGAACCGGAGCCTCAACCAAAACCGTTACCTAATCCTCCATCTTTAGGTGTGAATTTAGGAATTGAAAAAGGCCCCGATCCACCCATCAAACCAAATAGTCCGGGTAATGTTAAGATTAAGGTAGTAGACTCTAGGCCATGTGGAGTGGAAGCTAATGTAGGAGTGAACCATGACCTTACATACTTACATAACCCACTCATGATAGATCACAAGAAACATTATGGGTTTAAACCAGGTTTATTAGGTCAAGATGGATTCCCAACTAGGAGCCTTTCGAAGTTGATTGAAGATGATCCCTTTTTAGGAGAAAACCTTGATTTACCCATTGACCGAATTAAATTAGGTAAGGTTATGATGATAGGATCCCACATCTTTGAGCATATAATTCATCCACCACATCGGCTAGAGGAAAGAGTTTTTTCTTGATTATATACTTTTGGTGTACAAAACATTGTCAAGTTGTGATTAATATGTATGTTGCCAGTTAACCACTTTACTTGATGTTAAAGAGAACAACATCAAAGGTTGATGTGGTTATCGTCAATTTGTGTATGTTATTTAGCTTTCTTAAGAGAAGTAGTTTTTAAGAGAAAACAACATCAGTTTGAATCAACATTATCAATTATTATTTATTAAAGTCTTACAAAACAATTTCAAGTATTTTATGTGTATGTCATACTAGCTCACTGTCCGAAAACCGATTTGGCCCAAAACATGGGGCCGAGGACAGGACCAAAATGTTCTGTCTAGTTCCGGGTCGTTCCGGTCTGGTCCAACAAAGCTAGATTGTAACCATCAACAAAGCTAACATCATAATAATCCAAATTGTTATAGCCACCGATGGTTATCTCAAATAAGATAAGGATGCAGGGGGAGTTACTTGAACCATACCACCACAATCTGCAGTTTGACACTTACCTACACCACAGGCATCAAACGTGCAGCCCGTTCTAGCCCATACTCTAGTGGTGGGTATCTGCGCATTTTGGCCCGCGTTCAACTGAAAGCCTTATGTCTTTATCTAGTATACATTTCAATCACTTTAAATAATCAAAATGCTACCATTTATAGGTTGCCTGAAAGAGCTTCAGGTGGTTGGCAATTGCGGGGATGGTGGATCAGGAGCTCCAGGTGGAGAAATAGCTTGCAATAGTGCTTGTGGTGCATTTGGAATATTGTTGTAGCGGGCAATATATATGCGAATCCTAACACATGCAAACCATCTTGTAATCAAGTATCATTAAAAGAGCTAATTGTCCACGAGCTTATAGCTATTTGATGATGGCACCAGCACGTCTACTTTCAATGCTTATGAATACGCCATTATCTTTTGCCCCAATTCCAACAACAATGGGTAATTTTTCTCTTCTATATATCATGTATAGATTAACATCTTTTTGGGACTCTAGATGCCAATGTCGCCATTAGGGGTGGCACGATACGTGGGTCAAAGAAGTTGGGTAACTGCGCAATGGAGTTTGGTTTGAAATGTGAGACACTTTTTAATACGCCTTGAGACGGGATGCGCTGAATGAGGTAGATCGACCCATAAACACTTCCTTGTGCATCTTTAGGCGGATTTCGACCCAATGGATCTACTTTTTTTGGGAACCTGTTTGAGATAATACACAGCCGAGATTAACTCATTAATAAATAAAGTGGCTGAAATAGTCGCTTCTAAGTTATCTGAATTCGGAATGCAGGATGGAGCAAACACCTGAGCCTGGGCCATTAGTAGCTCCAGCAATGAAAAATCGCAAGAACGGAAATGTCACATCAAACGCCATGTTACAAGTTCCTGCATTGATATGTCTCACTTTAGTTTCATTTCTATCTTTATACTTGGTACATATGTAACACTTCTTAGTAGCGTTATGTACTATAATAGATGTAGATACACATACATAGATATGTTAGCTGCTTGTACTCAATCTTTAGATAAGTTATATAACATCTTAATGAAATTTTATCTATTTGTGAGTGTTATCATTTATGGTGATCATATAATTTAATCATCGACAAAAATAAAAGGAGTGTATAACTCGATGGACACACAATTCTCATCGACAATAATGCATATTCGGAACTAGTAACAAACTAATCCATGCTTAAAACAAGAACTAGAACTTCAGAACATGGGTGTTACCTAAATACAAAAAAGCAATGGGTAAATCTAGTGAATTAGAGAGAAAAATACAATATTAATGCAAGACTCTTATGGGTTGTTTGACTTTGCAAATTGAATGTGATATGAAATAATAGAAAATGGAATATCATTTGAGTGAATGTCTGGAAATTAGTTCGGAAAAAAAAAAAAAAAAAAAAAAAATTGAGATTTTTACCATTTAAATCTGCAACTCAGAATCTGGCATGTTTCACAAAAATATTTCTAGTTTAATCATCGTAATGAGTTATTCGATGAAATACCCGTCAAAATGACCACAAGACATAAGGCTATAGCTATATATTTTTAGTTTTGGTCCAATTTTTACTGATTAAATCAGTTTATTCCGTTTTTACCCCTGATTCAGATTCACAGTTTGCATGTTTAGTCCTTTAGTGCTTTTATTGTTTTCTAAGTTATGTACCAAGCCTAACCAAGCATAATAACTTATATAATATTCAAATACATCGAGATATAATAAAGTTACAGAGGTGAAAATAAAAATGAAATAAAAAGTGAGTGGAGAGTTTCCTTACAAAAGTGATGAACAAGCAAAAATAACAAGAAGAAAGGAACTTCAAAGTCACCAATAAGAACCCTTGTGAACTTTATCAAGAAGAACTTTTAAGAGGTCAAAGAGAACTTTAAATCACAGCCTTGAAACCATCTTGAAGGTCATCAAAAATGAAATGAAGGAAGGTCTTGAAGAAGAAAAATGAAGAGGAGTAAGAGCTACAACTTAGGTCTTCATCTTTGAATAAATCTTTAATAGAAACCAACACAATCAATACCCAAGCTCCAAATATTTTACCCAACCTTAATAACCCTTAATAACCTTGCAAGAACACTTCTTAAAACTCTTGAAATCTTTAAAGAACTCAGCCCTTGAATCCAAGAAATATTGATGTTGATGATGATGATGTTTGATGGTGATTATGGAGAAAGAAACCCAAGGACTAGCTAGGAACTACAACACCTTCAATCTATGATCAATATTTTTGGTAAAAATTGAAATGATAAGGTGTTAGGAGCTGCTTATACACGAAATTTGGAGAGGAGAAAGAAGAGAACTTGGTGGAGTATCCTATGTGAAATGGAAATGAAAGAGATGAGTGTATGTCTAAGTGGATACATGCATTTCAAATGTACATGTGTCCTAGCACTATCTAACCAAGACACAAGTGTCTTTGGTGAATCATATGGCTGGCCACATAAGTAGTTTTAAGTGAGTGGGGGAGGGGATGAGTTATTTTGTGTAGTTTTGGTATATTGTATGTAGTTTTGATTTCCGGTAATTGAAAACGCGTAGTTTTTAAGACGCGAAATGTAAAGCCGGGTAACGTAAAAATATAAAAACTTGTAAAAATGTTAAAACTTGTTAAAATAACTAATTTTAATATATTAGTTGAGTCATGGGTTTATCGGAGTGTTTAAACATCGTTAAAACTGAAACCGTGAGTCGAAAACACGTTTGGTGACACCGGTTCTTGATAAAAGTGACGTAAGCTATAAAAATGACACGAAAAGTATAAAACTCATTTGTAAACATGAAATAGTTTAAAAATTAATAAAATAAGTAAATTATCATAGTCTATGGTTGGTTCACTTTGTTAAGACCTTAAAACGTAAATTTAAATCGCGTAAAACGTAAAAGGTGCATCTATATAACATATTTTAAGTTTGTTGGATATCCTTTAAATAAATAACTTGAAAGTATGAGCAAACGGATCGGATGGACCGGACCGACCGACAAACCGACCGGACTGAGACCGGACCGACAACATTCAGTCCGATCTCGGTCTAGGGTTTTTCTTAATTTCGGTCTCGGTCCGGTTTGGTCCGGTCCGGTCCGACTTAAAAATCGGACATTTAGCCTATTGGACCGAGACCGGACCGACCACATTCGATTCGGTCTCGGTCTAAGTTTTTTGCCGGATTCGGTCTCGGTTCGGTCCGGTTTTCACCCGATGAGGAGCATTACTTGAAAGCTATAAAGAGACCATAGATGGTTCATGACTCATTGTAAACCTCGTAGGTATAACTTTATTGATGACAATTATTTATAATGTTAAAACCCTAATTCCCAAAACCCACAAACCGGGCTTGGGCCAATTATCCACTAATACAACTACTCCCAATTTTACTGGTATGCATGAATGGGGAGACTTCAGACTGTGAGCAAAAATTAAAGGGGTCTAAATGACATTATTTTAAACTCTGAGCAAAAATAGTTAAACGCAAACAAACTCCATTAGTATTGACTTTTTGGAAGATAAGAGGCGTTTGGCGGGAGAGAAGTGGCCTGAATAATCTTAAAAAATGACTGCGACACTTGGACCTCGTATCATGTCGGGAAGCTGCTGTTATAACCAGTCAACGCAACCACTTCATCGTTTCTTTCGTTACAAACCAGGTTCCTTAATTCACTCTCTACATAATTATTTTTGTTTTGTGCAAATTAGTCCCACTTTTATAATGTACTTGCTGTGCAATTGAACATTTTATGTGATTTTATGCTACCTTTTAATAAATTTGTTCTAGTTTATGCACATATTTTGTTAATTGGTTTGGTAACTGGTGTAACCAATGCTAGAACTGGAACTAGATTTGACTTTTTGGGGTCAAAGTTAGTCTTTAAAAAAAAAAAAAAAAAAATGGTAGACATTTTTTTCGTGGTTAAGTTTACCACTGAGGTACATTTATTTTTAATGATTGTTACTTAATACATGGGTTATCATAAGCCTGTCAAAGAATTTATTCTTAAGTCAAAGGGTTTTAGAGAACATTGAGGTGTAGTTAACTCATTTGTCAAACAATCTCAGAAGTATTGTCATCGGCTAGAAAGACTAATTGCTAATGCGTAGTGTATATTTAATTATTTATGCACTTAGTAATGCAAGTAGACCAACTATCAGTTTCTGAAGGATATATTATTTGCTCCTGGAAATGAAAATAAGTGGACAATTTCATGGTGTGTATGACATAAATCGGAATAGGAATGATGGAAGGTGTTTGATTAAATGCCTTGAGGGCGTGTGTTTCAAATATTGGAATGAAAACCTTAAGTTGGGTCAAGTATGGAAAACTTATTCCATCAGATCCTACAAACCTTTACTTGTGATAAATCATCACCACCATAAACTAAACGTTGGATTTTTAGTATTGATACCCATTTTCAAATTACCCTACTGTCAAACCGGTACCCATAGTGATTTCTGCCCTAGTTGCAAACAAAGTGCCACTTTAGTTGTGATTATTATGGCTTACTTAAGTCCATAAGCTCAACTTGATTAGCCCGTACGCCTGAAAAGAGTGTGCTTTTGAGTTTTTCGAATATTAAATAAGCCCATAAACCTAAAAATAAGCTAATCCAAGCGACCAAGCATCATGGGTGGAGCTCTTAAGGGACTAGGAAGGGTCCTGGCCCTCCTAGATTATGGGCTTATAAGGTACTGTCATTGATGTAGTAAAGGCAATTTTTGTAGTTTTATTAAATGCCCCCCTCAGAAAGTTGTCAGCCCATCCAAATATATATATGCAACCAAAAGTCCTCCAAAATTAATCAAACTAGTATATGCATATCAATGGGATTACGCGTTTGAGTTGGAATTCATTGAAGTAGAAGTCCCATATTATTAGATATATTCGGTTTTGATCCATAGCTCCATTGTTTGTACATTTTATAGACTTAATACACTCTATGTTCCACTGACATTAGTACGTACANGCTTTGGGAGAGGGTGATTGAGAGAAGGTTGCGAAGGGAGACAAAAGTGTCATAGAACCAGTTCGGTTTTATGCTAAAGAGAAAGACAAAGAGACTTGCACTTGGCCTTCCTAAACCTAGAAAAAGGCATATGATATCGTACCATGTGAGTTGATTTGGAGGACTCTAATAGATAAAGGAACCCCAAGGAGATACTAAAGAGCTATTACGAATATGTACGAGGGGGTGAAGACCCATGTACGGACCACAAGGGAAACACACAAAGAGTTTTTTTCCGATGGAGGTAGGACCACACTAGGGTTCAACCATTAGCCAATACCTCATCGCCTTGGTACTTGAAGAGCTATCATGAGGGATATAAGAGAATATCCTTTTGATGCATTATATTCGTCAACGATATTGTGTTAGTTTCCAAATTGGCGGAATGGTTAAACAACACACTTGAGACACTAGAGAAGATAGAATACCTAAGATGTGATTTCGGCAGGAACGAGATCTTTCACAACGAAGAAGTGGATAGTGGTTGAAGTGGAGAGCAACTTCAGGAATACTATGTGGTAGGAAATCCCCCTTAAAGTTGAAGGGAAAATTTTATAGAGCGGCAATTAGACCAGCTATGTTGTACAAGTCAGAGTGTTGGCCGATTAAGAAAGCTCAAGCATACAGGGTGGATGTGGCGGAATTGAGAATATTAAGGTGACTTGTGGTATAACCATGTTAGACATGATTCCGAACAGAGTTTTTAGAGCGGAGCTTGAATTTGAAACTTTAATTAATAAGATGAGGGAATGACGGTTGAGATGGTTCGGACATGTCACGAGAAGACGACAGACACCACTAGTTACGACGAGAGTTGAAGCTTTGATAGTCGAAAGATTGAGGAGAAGGGGTCGACCAAAACTTAGGTGGGAGGATAAATTGAAGCGGGACATGAGAGAGCTTCTCTTGTCAGTGGACATGGTCTCTGATAGGAAACCGTGAAGAGCTAGAATTAGTATAGGCGGTAGAAGGTTTAGGTAGCTTCCTCTTACGGGGTAGTTTTTGCGTTTAGGCTTTATAGGCGACTATTAGTAGCCTTGCTACTCTCGTTTTAGGTATAGAGACCCACAGCTAGTTCATTTTAGGATTTTTAGGCGATTTATAGTAGCCTATCGTGTACATATTTGCTTTGCCCATAGGTTTAGAGCCCCATAGCAATATTTATCTACGCACTTCGCTGCACCCTTAGGACATACAATTTTGTCTGCCCAGTGCCCACAGACCCTATTTCCATGCAAGCGTTTATTCTTTTATATTTCCCATGCCCGAATACGTTTATGCTTATGTGCCCCTCTGCCCCTATATGCCTTTTTTTCTTTTTTTTCTTTCATATCTATGATCATATTGTGTATGCCTTTATGCCTCTTATCTTTCTAAATCTTATGATGGTATTAAATCTCTATCTTTGTATGCTTGCTATGCGTCTTATGATTACATAGTTTCTCTATTCATGTTATTTCAAACAATGACACGCTCATAGATAAGAGGCATAAAGGCATACACAATATGATCATAGATATGAAACACGCTCACATATATTTGCGCACATTCACACACACACACACACACATACACTTTCCGGAGGTCTTCTTCACCCATACCCCACCCAGGCGAGATTGGGTATGTTGTTTTTGTTGCGATTCATCTATCTGCTATCATATACCCATTTTTTTTTAATGCCACTCTAAATGAATCTGTAGTGCAAATATACATGTTTTCATTTATAATTTTTAACCCTACATTTAGGATGAGATATATTATGTTAATATATTCTTCTTATGTACATTCTAACACAGGTCAAAAACATTTTCTCATGCAATCATCAAGATCATTCATAACAAATCTGTTATTCAACAAAAGGTATTATATCCTATAAAAGTATCTCATTCTTTTGTTTGATATATATTGTATATAATGTGTTTACAACACATTAGCTAGTTTATAACTAAGAATGAGTGTTTTTGTCTAAGTGTTATCAAACTTGTAGAAATATAGATGAACTGCAAAATGGCACACGTAAACGTTTGAGACCAGGGAAATTGTCTCCTCGTCGTCCTGTTCCAGAGCACATACTAAAGCCTCCTTATATTGGATCTAAAAAGGCACCTGGAATTGCTAGTGGCCCAGAAGTGCATGATGAAAAGGGTATAGAATACATGAGAGCATCTGGTAGGCTTGCTGCTCAGGTTCTTCAGTATGCCGGGACGTTAGTCAGGGTAATATTCACTTTCTTTTCTCACCAATGTTGATTTAAAAGTCAACTTCTTGAATTTTTTGATTCAAAATTGTTGTAAGTTCAGTTTATTTAGTTTAATTTAGCGAGGTATTTGTCCAAAACAGGAAGTTGACTTGATAATTGACTTTTATTTAAACATACTGGCAGCCAGGTATCACAACAGATGAAATTGACCAAGAAGTTCACCAGATGATTATTGATAACGGAGCTTATCCTTCACCTCTTGGTTATGGCGGTTTTCCCAAAAGTGTGTGTACTTCAGTAAATGAATGCATTTGCCATGGAATCCCCGATTCACGTGAACTTGAGGTCTAGCACTTCATCAAGAACCATCAAAATAGTTTTTTGCTTTGTTATTCTTTTTGAGTTTCATTCTTCGTTGCATATGTTTCACTTTACAGGATGGTGATATTATCAACATAGATGTTACCGTATATCTCAATGTGAGTTATTGTTCTGTTCTTTGTTCTTTATTCTCTGTTTGACATTCATTATTGTCTGTTTCTTATGGATAGTGAGTAAATCTTATTTTATAATTCAATTATTTGGTGCCGTTAAATGATCCCACAGGGTTACCATGGTGACACATCAGCAACTTATTTTTGTGGCAATGTTGAGGATAAGGCAAAAAATCTCGTGCAGGTAATCTTCAATGAATCTTTCTCATCAACTTGTTTTATTCAGTGCTGTTGCATTTTGATTGTATCTAACTGAATCATGTCATATATGCTTTAGGTAACTAAAGAAAGCCTAGACAAGGCGATATCAGTCTGTGCACCAGGAGTGGAGTTCAACACTATTGGCAAAGTTATAAAGTAAGACAGAGATGTATTACAAAGTCCATTTATTTCCTTTATGGTGTTTTGTGACACTACTTTTGTCTTCCGACAAGTGTCCACTTCTGATAAGTTTTAGCCTAGTATTTTCGAAATCGGCATAATTGTTCCAACTCTTTTGTCCCAAAAGTATTCACATACATAATACATTTAGTTTAGCAATCATTTTTCCCCATGTCTGGTAATCCTCATCATATTTTATGCTTAAATCCATCTCATTTGATAGTCAATCTGTATTTGGTCTCTTCTATCTATATAATTAAGACAAATTAATTTGTTTTTTTCTCAAATCCAGTGCACATGCAGATAGACATCGATATGGTGTTGTGCAAACGTTTGTTGGGCACGGTGTGGGACGTGTTTTTCACAGTGATCCAGTTATTCTACACTACAGTAATTCCTATAAGCTCTCAGTTCAGTGTTTGATTTATATCTTTTGTTCATAGCTAGTTATTAATATTGGAAAGTTCTTAGGAAACAATGAACGTGGACGCATGGTGTTGAACCAGACATTTACCATCGGTTAGCTTCTCTACTTTTTTCCAGAATTTTAATTTTTGCAACAAGGGTCATTCTTGCATGTTATGCGATGTTCATAATAAAGTTATGTAATTTTGTGCTCTTTCGGCAGAACCCATGTTGACAATGGGTAGTATACACCCGATAATATGGGATGATGATTGGACTGTGGTAACGGAAGATGGCAGTTTGTCAGCACAGTTTGAGCACACCCTTTTGATTACTGAAAATGGTGCTGAGATACTAACACAATGTTAGATTATGGGTTTATTTGATGGATTGGTTGGCCATTTGAGCATTTATCAGTTTCTTTACCTGAGTGTATACTTTTTGTAGTCAATTGCTCAATTTGAGAAACATATTTAGAGTGATCAAATACTTGTATAAGGTTCGTTGACCTCAAATGTTGTTGAACAATTATTTGGATACGAAATGTGATTTTTCTTGAGCTCTAAGAGTTTTTTTAGGCGTTCCACTTCCGAATTTTGCATATGTATTTCAATGGGGTCGTCAAATAGTTGGGGTGCGTTTAGCTGGGGGAAAACTTTGTTTTCCACGAAATGTTTTGTGGAAAACAAGGAAACTAGAGATCGCGTTCAAATTAGCGTTTTCCAACAAAATGTTTTGCAAAACACAAAATCTCCTATTTCCTAACTTAACAAGGAAAATTACAAAACAAAGTTTAGTTGTTTTCCTTGTTTTCTTTTGTAGTAACACACAACCTTGTCTCCCTTTCTTCAAAATAGAAAATACAAATATCAACTAAACGCGTTTTCTATATTTTCAAATATTTTGTGGAGATAAATTTCCCTTCTAAATTTTTACAAAACTAGAGATAGAAAACAAGAGAATTTTTTCTCCAACTAAACGCACCATGATATCTTAATTCGTTTATGTTGTAATTATAACCTCCGCATAAATTATAAGAAAAGTTGATCAACTTATTAATATCAATTTTAACACACACTGCAAGAATGGCCTTAGGGAAAGAAAATATACAAAGAACATGATGATGGACAATTCAAATATTGGAAGTGATCAAAGCCAAAATTCATTCAAAAAAGCCTCTAATCTGTTGGAAAATTTAGTGCACTTGAGGGACTAATTCACACCTGGTAATGGGGTTGGAGGTACGAAATGTACACCCATCAGGTCTCTGAATACCCTGACTCTTATAGTGGTTATGTAGAGATTCTCCTGCTAGTGTTGTAGAGATTCTACTGCTAGTAAGATGCTGCTGCTAGTGTTGTAGAGATTCTACTGCTAGTAAGATTCTACTGTTAAGTTTAAGTTTGTACTGATAAGCTTAAGTTTGTACTGCTAGGCTTATATTTGTACTGCTCTTTTAACCACTGATTCCTGCTATTATGGATATATTATGGTATGATTAATGGGTCGTTAATCATTCATAATTCCATGGGCTAGGGTTTGAGTAAACTCTATTATAAATAGAGGTCATAACATAACTGCATAGATACACAACATACAAACCCTAAACACTTGAATACGATTTGGTTCTTGATTTGTGCCTAAAACAAGAACATCACTTGGTCTTATCCCATAGAGATATTCGTGTAACCCAGGCATAGGGTCGAATAGTTTCTATTGGAAAGTGATAACACGATTTCAAGTGAATATCTGGTACCATTGATTATCTACACCCTGTTCTGGGAACACTCAAAACCCTACTAATAACCAACAATCAATAGAAACTATTTAGTGATAATCAATGGCTGTTGCTATGAGACAGATTGCTGCTAACTTTTCCAAACTGGAAAAGTTTGAAGGTGTTGATTTCAGAAGATGGCAAAAGAAGATGCACTTCTTGTTGTCAAGTATGAATGTGGTGTATGTCTTGACTACTGCTATTCCTAAAGATTATGGGGATGATGCTACTGTGGAACAAATAAGGGTAAGAAACAAATGGGAGAATGATGATTACGTCTGCAGGGGTTTAATCCTCAATGGTATGTCTGGTTCTCTCTTTGATATTTATCAGAATGATGAATCTTCTCAAGAACTATGGGATTCCTTGGAAGCCAAATATATGGCTGAGGATGCATAAAGTAAGAAGTTCCTTGTAAGTAATTTTAACAATTACAAAATGGTCGATTCTAGACCTGTCATGGAACAATACAATGAATTTCTTAGTATACTGATTGTCGTGTATAGTATAATAATAACAAGTAATTTCTCAACAAATTAAGAAAAAATTCACTCGGGTCGTGTCTCACGAAGTCAAATGGAAAAATTTGTTATCGTGAATGATAAACCGTGTTTGTCGAAAGGGTAAAATGAAAAAATAGTATAGAAGGAAATCAAATTAGACAAAAGATATATCAAATCGGCACATAGACAAAATAGAATGTACACAAGGATCAAAATCAATAATGAAATGCAAACCGTGAATTATTAAAAACGTAACGTACCGAATAAAAACGCAACTTTCTGTTTAAAAATGATCCTAAAATTGTGAACAAATTTCAAAAACTTTAAACACGCTAAAAAAGAATTTTAGAAAAAGAAAATATTTTTTTATTTTATTTTTCTATTTTTTATGAATTAAAAACTAATTTTTAACATTAAAAATGATTAAAAATCTAATTAATGGAAAAAAATGATCTAAAAAATACAATCTACTTTTTGAAAACATCCTTAAATCTGAAAACTTATTTTTAAAGAAAAATTGAAAATTATTTTGATTTTTGATTTATTTATGAATTTAAAAGATTAAAATCTTAAGAACAAATATAAAAGAAATAAGCTTCAAATTAATGAGAAAATTGAATTTTTAAGAAAAACTCTAAAAAATATTTTGAAATCTGAGGGAAAAATAAGAAAAGTGAAAATAAGTTGGAGAAAATGGCTTTTTGGGCTTTATTTCAAACGGCTTATCTTGCAAATCTGCCCTTATTCAACCCTACTCCGCCGTCTTGCAAACAAAAGAAGATACCACACACTCGAAGGGCACCACGAAAAAAGACCATGCTAGAAAGAAGACTTACAATACGTACTCAAAATTAAACACATAAAAAAACACAACAAACAGCACCAACCCAAACAAAAAAAAACAAAAAAAAAAAAAACAACCCACCACACAAATCCCAAAATACTCACAAATGCAAACACCCAGCCCCTTCTTATTCTCAGATTCCAAAGTAATAGACATAAAAAAGACAACAAAATAAACACTATAATATTCGAAGAATAACCAAGAATAAAAATTGAAAAACCAACTAAAGCAACAAACATTAAAGGAAGAAAGCTTCAAAATAACAAAAACTAATAAATCAGGAAAAACATCAAAACAAAACACTGAGACCCCAGGAAATATATAAAAAGACAAATACTAACAAAAAAAATATATTACTTTAAAAAAAAATAGAAAACAAATCAGCAAAAATGCAAAATGTAAAAATATAGATTCCTAAAAAAAATATAACAAGCAGGACCCAAACTCAACACAGTCTAACCTATCACTATCTTAACAAAGTAACCAACAAATTAACCAGACGGACGAGGCCAAAAATAGGTACCCTTAAAAAACCCTAACAGGCTAAACTATCACAAAACAAATTACCAAAAAAAGCACCTTATGGTAAAATAAACTCCTAACCTAATCACAACTAACTACCTCTCAATTTGGACTAAAAGTCAAAGACTGATAAGGAAAACATAAACTCTTATAAGCGAAACGCAAAACTGTATAAAAGAAAATCAACCGATTGCCATCATTTGAAAAACATGATATAAACAAAAAACTAAAACTAGAAAAAAAAAAAAACACTAAACCATTCAAAAGAGAAATCATTAATTAAAATTATAATCACTAATCTAGTTTATAAGCAAACAACCTAACAACCTAAAAGATCACTACAACACAAGCAAAGGAAGAACCTTAATCACCTTTTATCTTATTTGAAATAATAAAATTCTATATACATCAACCTAAACGCTATAGCTAATAATTATCATTTAAAACGAAAATCAGGAAGAATACTAACATGTGACACGAAAACAAAGATAAACTATATATGAAATAATTATAATAGGAGTATTTATAATACCAACTTGACTAACATATGACAACAAAAGAACTTAAGCTCCAGAATCAACATACTAAAAACCCATAGGAAACAGGACTTTTACAAGATAACAATCCACATGATGAATATATACCAAGTTACACAAAAATCACCAGCACACAAAATTAACAAATCAGGGAAACTACAATA
>LBNU01024962.1:0-11710 GCA_014162995.1 Artemisia annua | reverse complement strand
TTGTGCCTAATTCAATAACAAACATTTGGTCTTATCCCAAGTAGATATTCGTGATACCCAGGCATTAGGGTCGAATAGTTTACTTTGGAAAGTGATAACACGATTCCAAGTGATATCCGGTAACCTTAATGGTACGTAGTTAGGCTATTGATTATCTTACCCTGTTCTGGGGTCATAACCACCAACAATAAGTACCTGAAATTCACCGATACCAGGATATTTCCAACCATGTTTTGCAGGGTAAGACGGGTAACGCAACTCACCACAAGCACCTAAACCAATTTCTATCTCGGTTATGCTTCCATCCTCGAAGAATTCATCAAATTCAACCCTGAAGCTTCTCATATACTCAAAGTACACCTGCAGATGGTATGCACAGAACAACATTTATCTTGTTAAATGTCACATTGAACTATGTATGCATACACCATTTACCAATAACTAGAGTTAATACCTCAACAGCAGTGCGGCCTCTCAAAACACGTTCCTTGTCAATTCCCCATGTAAGACTTTCAGGATTGCGTCTTCCATCTCGGTCTGTGAAATATATGTCGGGGTTTTCTTTACCAAGTTCTATTATCCACTTTGGTAATGGAATGTGAACATCATCACCAACATTCCCTCCACATTCATGAAACGACATTACAACCTGATGGCAAGTCACATTGATTACTACTAATGTCCTCTAAAATGATAAGAATAAAGTACGGCAATTGCAAACCAAACCTGTAATTTCAGATCTAATTCACGCACAATCTCAAAGAGTTTCCTGTAGCCTTTCCAGTTGTACTGTTGGGGATTGTTGGCCTCCACAATTCCCCACCACGTGTCAACCATAACACCATCAACATCAATCGACTTCAGCATCCTTAGCTGATTCTCCAGATCATCAGAATCAACCAATTCACACTCCATATTAATGATCCCCAACTGAAATGACATTTACACCACTTAATATTTGCACATTTGTGTCAGGATCTTATATCAGAAACACAGTATTATCAAAACAAAAATTAGCTAATGCATTTTTAGAGCGCTTATTATATCTCATTCAGTTTTTAGTCCAAATCAGACTATACATTCAACAATCTCTACCCATAAACAGCGAGATGTCTTACGAGGCAAAACAAGATGCAATAATAAGGGATACACGTGTTTTCAGAGCAGATGCACCATATAGAAAATATCGAAAAACTCACTGGTAGCATAACGTATACAGGGACATGTGGTGTGCCAGAAAAGTCTCGCTCCTCTGGAGCAACTTCCGCAACCTACAGAACAGATATTGATGCAGGTCAAAGTGAGATCGCTTTAACAAGTAACTACAAAAAGACCATGCAACAGGTAAGAAATCTTTGAGGTGCGCTAACAAAGGTAGATAGATAGGAAAACTTTCAAAAGATAGCATCAGGCATCACACAAGTCTGTTTCATTGAGAGTACAGGAATCACGTGTAATCTACTTCCCTTTCTGTTAATATAGAAAGAGACTCATCTTATTTGCAACAAGTATCGAACCTACAATTACTGGTATAAAAGACTCGGTCAGTGCCAGTTTGAGCCAAAAGCTACTTGCTCACATAATATACTTTTCTAACATCTGTTATTTTCCCTATGCAGTACACATATTTGAGTTCAAAATTTTCAAACCGTTCTTAAAAAGCTTATTTTTCTATCAATGAAGGTTTCTATTTCTAAGGTTTTTATGTAATTTTGACTAGCTATCGTCCTTTTCTCGAAAAGTAAGCAAGTTACATTAGTTTTAGCATTGAAAGTAGTCCAGTTGTATCAAAACTTTCAACAGCAAACTATTAGCGTTTTCCGTCCCAGTAAATGTTTATATGTCTGCAACACATTATCAGAGTTAAGGCGTTTAGGACTTGTGCCAAATCATTTGTTTAAGTAAACCGTCTTCTAATGGACTAGGTATTGCCCAAATTTACAAAAGAACTTCTTAAGTCAGCTTCTAATTACAAATCCTAAGAGCACAAAGTGCGGTTGATACCTATAACATGTTATAGGCGCGCCACATCAGCTTTTACCCAAAATTTGTCATCAATGGGACCCACAAAATAACAAACACATGCAAAAAAAAAAAAAAAAAAAAAAAAAAAAAAAAAAAAAAAAAACACATGTGTGATGGCTTCAAGCATAAGGTACACCAAATTTGCCTATAACGCCCCGTTTAAGCTATATTAAGTAATCAAAAACGTTTAAAGTACGAATGGAAATATGGACGAGACCACATTAACCTAGGCTAACACTTACACGACTAAAAATGCCACGTCAGGCAAAATGAATTAACTAGAAACTGCCACGTGTCAACAATTTACAATAATAAATCACTACTCAATACTATAGCCTACTAAAAAAAAAAAAAAAAAAAAATAAAAAAAAAAAAAAAAAAAGGTTAATACTACTACCTGATGATGATCAGATGTATGAACTGAATCACTATCACCCGAGGCAACAATAACTCTCATACGATCCTTCAAACTGACGGAACTGAGGGTTGTGATATGAGAACGACGAGTGAATTGAAGTACGGAAGGATGTGAAAATGAAGGGAATGACATTGTTGTGGTGGTGGCGCATTTTAGCAGAGAGGAGGCGCATGTTAGCAAGGGGGTCGCCATTGGAGGAGGAGGTCATGGTTTGAAAGGGATGGTATTAAGGGGAAAGGGGAATTGAATGAACCCGTGATCCGAGATGTTCATTGAGATTCACGAGTTTTAAGTCTTACGTAAAGTTACTACTTGATTTTTCTTGGAGTAGATCCTCAAACACAGGGATCGACAGAAAAGTACATTTTCTATGAAAGTGTATTTTTGTGTGAGTCCCGGTGTCCTTTTAGTGTGCTTAGGGCAAAAGTTAGACAAACCTTTTCAATTGGATTTTTCTAACTTGTACTCTAAGGGCACAAGTTAAGCACACTAAAAGGATATCGAAACCCACAGAAAAGGATACAGGGATTCACAGAAAAGTACAGTTTCTATGGATTCCTATGTCCTTTTTTGTGAGCCTCGGTGTCCTTTTAGTGTGCTTAACTTGTGCCCTTAGGGCACAAGTTAGACAAACCCTTTTCAATTTTTCTCTAAATTGATTTTTGTACTTGCAAGTAGGGGTGAGCATATGGACAGGATCGAAAAAATTGGACCGGACCGAGACCGATTTAGCCAAAACCATAGATCGAACGTGGTCGGTCTTATCTAAGAAAGCAAAATGGTCAGTTGTATATAAGGCCGGACCGAAGACCAAACCTGAAGTAAAGTGTGGACCGAGGACTGGACCAAAATAGGTTCAGTCCAGTCCGGCTCGAGCCGATTTCTCTGTTCGGTCCGGTACGGTCCGGTTCGCGGTCCATCATGCTCCCCTCTACTTGCAAGTGACTTTTTTACTTCAAACAATTAAAAAGGGTATTAATAAATGAAAATAATATTTTATTAATAAAAACTTTTTCTCTCGTATGAAACTATAGTCTTTATTTTTTATTTTAAGATGTTTTGAAACAATCTCTTTCTTGTGTCAACTAACTAAAAAAGAGTTTAATAGGTAACAATAATATATGATTGGTTGAAAATTGTAGTAATCTCGTTTTTCTTAAACTGAATGTTTTTTTGTCGATAACAATAGTTTTGAGACGGAAGGAGTATAGTTTAATTAAAAAAACTTAAACTCTATATATTTTTTAAATGAACGGACAAATAGAGTAAATATTATCACGATTCTTTTGTTTAAAACTTCACTACGTTAACTATGCAGTAACCCTTATTTAGATGATTAAGAAAACGTCAGAAATGGTTATTGAATATTTCGATTAGATCGTGTATATGTGAGTCAAGATTATCTTTTTATATTTGTGACGATGAGAAATGATTTTAAGTTTAATTTAATCTTGTAATGCATGGTGTAAAGTCAAAAATTGAAATCTTTATGAGTGTTTTGGTCTTTACAAATATATTAGGGAGAAATAGTAACAAAATTGAAAGATGATAACCAAGTGTTCATATATGTGTTGTAACCTATGGACGAATACTCACGCAAAGCGACGTTGTATAGTGACAAATAATTATAAATGCGAACATGTGGTTTTGGTGTAACTGTTTATACCAATGTTTAAAGCCCGGGTTGAACTAGTTGAAGCGTGAACCAGTCGAGTGACCGGAAGCCGGTTTTGAGGTAAAAAGCCGGTTGAACCGTGAACCGGTAGCCCAACCGGGTTAATGAAAAAACCAGTTTTAAAAACATTGCTTAATGCAAAACTTACAGGTTTAATTTGTACTTATAACGAGAAAAAAAGTTTATGGGTTACAAAAAAAAAATAAAGTTTGAAAATATGAGGATAAGAGGATTAAATAATATTTAAACTATTGATTTAATGACGGATTTTATTACCATTTTTAAGTTTTTGAAATCTCAAAATAAAAAAATAAAATAAAATAAAAAATTAAAAATAAAAATAAAAAAAATCTGCTTTATAACTATCGAAAACCAAACGAGTGATAATTTTGGAGAAAAGTTTACCGTTTATAATAATAGCAATAGTACAAAACAGCTCTCTCTAAGTTAAAATAAATAGGATTTTGTCTTTGTGTTTTTTGAATTTTCAAGCCAAATACTCGGGACACATGTTTTACACACAAAATTTTGAGAAAATTATGCTTATCTTAAAATTAAATAAATAAATAAAAATAAAATAAAAACTTTGTTTGATAAAGAAATTTATCAAAGATTTTAAGAAAATGATCTTCAATAATCGTTTAAAATCAAATTCCACTTTGTGTAGCTTATAAAATAATCTCAATTTATAATCTCCCACTCCAATCTTCATTCATGGTTTTATTAAACCTGTTATCCACCAAAGCGGCAGAGGAGGCTCAAAAGGTGTGCAAGTGGTGCCGTCACAATGAACCTTCAATTAAAAAGGCCTAAATTTTTATTGCAAAAGGCATATAAATGTATCATACTTTACTTTTAAACCTTGTATATGTATCATACTAAATTTTTTGCATTTGTGTGTATTTTACTTAAATTTGGGCCATGTTTTGTGTATCCGGTTACCAGACACTATGGTTAAGCCACGCTGGACCACTAATAAACTATTGGGTTGCGACGCTGTCAAATTAAACCTGACCCACCTAATTACCCAACCCATTTTCAACCCTAAAAACCCCTTACCCGTATTCTTATTTAATTTGTAACCCTAATGAGCTCACCTTCTACAAGGATTGAACATAAGACTGAACATAAAAAAGGTATCACATAAGATTGAACTAAATATGCGGTAACAGAACATAAAAAAGGATTTACCAAACATTCCACAGACACCAAATATTGCACATATAACTGAACATAAACAAGATTTCATAGCAGCATTGCATACAACATAATCATCCATTACATTTGTACTTTCATAACAACTTTAGTTAAGCCCTTCCATGTACAAAATAGGGCATTCAGGTGGCTTTAAGTGCAGCACCTCATAAGTTTGTTGTTACAACCAGAACATAGTAAAGATGTGCAGGAATGATAACTACTACTTTTTACTCAATGACAATCTCATTGTCAATTGAAGAACCAGGACCTGTGATTGGTTTAGAGAAGTTCTTTAGCATGATCCTTTGACTTCTTTCCCTTTGTGGAATAACTTGGGCTTGTTGTCTTCTTCTCTGTTGTGGTTGCACAGGTGGTGGTTGTTGAGCTGCAACTGCTGGTGCCTCAGCTGCTAATGGTGGTGCTTGAAATGATTGATCTCCAAGTGGTGGTTCACTAATTGTCTGCCTTATGAAAGCACTCCTCGCACTCTTTCCCTTAGTGACTTTCACTCCAACTGTCTTGTTATGAGATGTTGTTGCAGTTGGGTTCAATCTTTTTCTTGCATGTCCTCCAACTCTTGAGACTGTTGAGTCCCTGGTAGATTACATGCATCATTATTGTTAAAGTTTGTGGCCACTTGTGATCTTTCAATTGGTTGTCTATTCTCTATTGGGTCTGAACTTGCTGCATCAACTCCTAACCATCTTTCAATTCTACCCAATCTCTCTGCTGGCACAAATTTTCCCCTACTGGTCTTACCTCCTCCCATCTCAACAAAACTAGTCCTTGCTGATTTCCCACCCCTATAGGGTAAATAAACATATATTAAATGTAAGATACCTTTTTGCTTGCCCAAAATTAGAAAACGACAATCAATTGGTAGATTCAAAAATTAGGGTTCAGGAGAAATATGTTGGATGAAAGTGATATGTCATGATAAATAAGTGTTATGAAGATAAGGTTATGAGGATAAAGGTTGGGGAAAAGTACAGGAAATCTAAAAAAACTAATACTAAAAGTGCTGATTTGGGTAAGAGCGTGCAATCGTGTGTTTTGGGGAAGAAAGTGCCACTGTGGATTTCCAGATAAACAAGAAAAGAAAATGTTTATTAAAAAGAAATGGGTAACCATGGTATGTGGTTACCAAATACACTTTAAATACAATAAAACAAAGTTTAAGGGACACAAATGCAAAAAATTTAGTATGATACATATACAAGGTTTAAAAGTAAAGTATGATACATTTACGTGCCTTTTGCCCTTTTTATAAATACATTAGTATGAATCAGATAATTCAAGTTTACATGCAATGTCTCTTTCATTTACAAGTGTAGTGGCGTCCTGTTGTTATTATCTAAGGGTATTGGCAACCCAAGAATCCTCCCAAAATCATGGCAGGGAAGCCGGCGGTGAACACCGCCGCCAACCCCCATGCCGCTGGAATCATGGGATTCGGAAGCAAGGTTGAGACGCCGAAGCATGCTAGTTGGAGGAAGAAAATAGGACCGTTTTGAGGGGTTTTTTTTTTGGTATTAGTGGGTTTTAAATTTCTAAGATTTAATTTGCAACACATTAAAATTTAATAAAACATACAACTTAATATTAATACTTAAATGAAAATACATTAAACATGAAAACGAAAATACATTAAACATGGCGCAAATTAAAATCCCTAATTAAAACATCAAACAACGAAACGGAAATTAAAAGCCCTAAACGACGATACGACACTGATAATAAAACTACGATTCAATTAAACGAATCATCAGAAACCCAGCCCTCGTTACTCGAAGTACTTGAATCGTCCTCGCTTGATGGCACACGGGGCAATCCATTTTGTATTCGCCATGCACAACGACGGTTTCTGCGAGCCTGTTTACCTCGTAAGTACTCCTAACGAGCTTTTTCCTCTTCTTCTTCCTCTGCTTGAACCCTTAACAATTCTTGAGAGAATTTGTATGATTTGTGTGTGTTTCGTGAGTATCTGGGATTGGCTATTTATAGGGCCATTATTTTGGATTTGAAATCCAAATTTATCCCGCTCTTGAATTTGAATTTGAAATTTAAACGGTATCCCGCTCAACGTTTATCCCGCTCTTCAATTTGAAATTTATTTATCTTTTATACTCCCTCCGTCCCTAAATAAGTGTCCACTTTTGACTTTTGAAGTCTTACTTATTCACATTTGACCTTAAATATTCTTGTTTATTTTATATAATACTTGATGCAAAACATATTAATGAATTGAGTTTTATGTGTATTTTAATTTGATATAATTTTTATCAAGTATTATATAACATAAATAAAAATATTTAAGGTCAAAGATGGACAAAAAAGATTTTGAAAGTCAAACGTGGACATTTATTTAGGGACGGAGGGAGTATATAAATAATAAATTATTTACATATTTATTATTTATAACATATATATATATATATATATATATATATATATATATATATATATATATATATATATATATATATATATATATATATATATATATATATATATATATATATATACATTTTTGAGGCATGATTCCGAATCCTCTAGAATCCTCCCACTGCCAACAGTTTTGTCTTCAGAATCCTCCTGCCACATGGCACTATGTGATTGGTTGGTGAGAATCCTCCCACGCTTCCGAGTCTAGGTTGCCATCACCCTAAGGCCATCGAAAACCACGTGACATCCCTGCAAAGCAGGTACTACTTTCATCTTTGATTACAAAACATTATCTAATGAGAGACATCGCAAGTATATTCTTAGCTCATTATCGCATACAATATCAAAATTTAATGTGCTGCATGAGTATTTTCAATGAGCTCAATTATTTTCTCAAATTAGAATCTTAAAAGATGGCATTAGTTCTTTAAAAATATAGGCATCCAAGACCCCCTGATTTTGTTTAATAATTCTAGTAGGTTGATTAAGCAAAACCATGTGAAAGGACCATCAATTATAGAAGTGCGTCAACTTTAATTCAATACGTTTTACATGATTAATGGGGCCTTTCTATTATGGAACAAGCTTTAAAGAGAAGCTCCATGCTTAATTAAGCTAGTAGATGCCCACAATTATACTACTGCCTGGCTGCCTGCTGGTATGTATTAATGGGGCCTTTCTATTTCTTAAGAAGTTTTTAGTGGTTTTCAAAATTTTAAACTATCTTAAAAACTTGAAACAAACTTGTTTTAGGTTGTATTCTTTTCAAACGTATTGTGTGTGTATACACAGTTTGATTTTCTAGAGTAATCAACACTATTTCATTTTTACGTCGGTTGAGTCGCATGCTCACCACCAGTATCACACCCATGGCATCGCATTAAGTCTTTGTTCACGATATGTTCCATATGGTATGAGTTCATGAACTATATATGGCCGTCGATCAAACATTGCACTTCAAGGCATTTTAATGAGAACTACCTGCTAGCTCTTGGTTCAAGTAGCATTAAGTTATTAACTACATTGCTATTATTTGCTAAGCGACCAAATATGCATGGAAGATTTCCATCTAGATGATATCAACCATAATACCAAGTTTTATCACTAGCTAGGCTACCTCTATGCGCGGTTGGTGCTCATTATACACTATTTTCAGCACTCGTGTAATTGTGAAAACATGGTATCTAGCCAAGTCTAACTATTCTCAGCACTATACAAATAATATTGAGTACATGATTTACTATACAAACATACACATCTGAAAACCGAAAGAGCTAGCTAGTGCTCAAAAGTGTCTACCTGTACGTATTGGCAACATCTCAATTCCAAATCAAAATTAAAACAGTGATACAATTTTATCGCTAGGCTACCTCTATGTGCGGTTGGTACTCATTTACACGATTTATATGTAAGATGCAATGACGAGATACTGTATACTTTAACAAACGAAACCCTAATTTGACAAAATGTGATTTGTTCAAATACCACGTTTTGTTTGATTCATGCCAACAAAAAAATTTTGTTTTATTTTTATCTTTACACTAATTAATACTACGTATTTCTGTAATATATGTTAGTAGATAATTTATTCGAAATATTTATTAATCATGCACTAAACATGACTTAAAAATATTGTTTAAGTCGTTATCGCAATGATAATGTTTTGAGTATTTATAATGGTATTTGGTAAAGAATAATTAAAGTTACTTTTAGTGACTTTCAGAATTAATTATGAAGATCTTTTTTTAACAATTTCATTAAAGTAATAAAGAAAGGTCCAACTTGAGGAATGGGAAATATGAGTATGGTTATTGTAAAAAGTAACAAATGGTAAAAAGTATAGGAAGAGTTTTTAGCCATTGGATTATTAGATTAAAATAGGGTATTAATGATATTAAATTGTGGTATTAATGACACACTTGACACATAACTAAATATATTGACACACTTGCACATAAAGTCTTGTAATTGACACACAATTGACGTTTTATTGACACACCAACGATTTTTTAGCTAAATATATTGACACACTTGTAAATAAATTCTTATAATTGACACACAATTGTCAAGTTTTCAATAAAATATTATTGACACATAGACTTTCTATCCTTTTTATCCTAAATGACTTTCTATTTGATCCAAACTCTGGGAAATATTTGGTCAAATATTTTTTTAACAATTCTATATATTATTACCATATGTTCTAGAGAAATTTCATAACAATATTTGTGCTAGTTTTGAAAACTTTGAAATGCCTTGAGTTTAAGTACTTCAATTCAGATAGTTTAATGTATCAAAATTTTGGTTAACTAAATTTTAAGTTGCATTATGAAGCATATATAGATAAATTAATTGTTATAGTCATAGTAAAATACTTGTTTCATGTGACAAAATTATTTCATTCACAATTTTAACGGCCATATAGTTTTTGACTTAGTTTTTTAAGATGAATATGGCGAGTGAGATGTATCAATAGAATTGTATTAAGTTTTATCTTTCTTTTTTCCGCTCCTATAATTAAGTTACACCTTTATTTCTTTTTATACATTTTTTATGAGTGTAACATTTCTTGTTTTTAAAATATTAGTGTGCGTGTGTGTGAAGTAATCATGGAATGATTAAATACTAATGAAAGAGATCTCCACAATCTACAGGTAAAGCACTTGCTTTTGTATTGGATATGTTTGCCATTAAAAGTAAGCACCAAAACAAAGCATTACTTTCCACGACACCAAACATACATTTTCCCTTGTATTTTATGTTTACATATAATACAAAATTATTAACTTTTCGTACATTTGTAAACTGTGCACTAAGCGAGTATAAGTAGCTTTCGATTTTGAAAGGTTATGATCTTGCCGTAAGTTGATATACTTTTAGAATAAGCCATAAGGCGAATCATATCACAATATGCAATTAGTAAAAGCTTACAGCATGATGTCTATAATCGAGAGTGACAGGTTAAGTTAGTCACTCATAAAGAAGAGCAACAAAAATCGGTAAATAGACATTTTGCTAGAATATTCCAACCAAAAGCATATCACATGTATCACATGCATGGTACATGCATAGTACATGTATGTTTTTAGTCCCTATCATTAAATAGGCTTTATAACTAAGTGCTAGGGGTTAGAGTGTAAGCTTAATTATCTTAGTCAAGTAGGGTCGGTTGATTGGCTGTGTTCCAGCCCCAACCGTTATCGACAGCCGACTTAGGACTCCCTTGTTAGATGTCGGGTTTTACCTTCCCCCTCCAATCTCTATAAATGGAGGTGAGGGGGGGGGAACGAGTTGATATACGTCATTCTTTCATACTATAACATATACGATTAAGGGAATAATACCATTAGTGCAGTTGCTCTCCCTCAAAAATTTCTTAGCTGGTCCGAACATCATATCTTGCAACGATAGGAACATTTTCTCCGCTCCACATGAAAAAGCTAAGTAACCAGGGGTTGTAGGAAATGATACAGAATAACAATACAGATAGAGAATAAATCACGAGCTCAGGTTCGCGAGGATTCATATCTGCATAATTAAGCTAGAGAAACGAATCAGATTATACGAAAGGGTTTTTTTCTGTTTTTGATGTATTCGTTTTACCTTGGAAGAAAAAAAACGAGCAGAAAAAAAAAGCCTAATCTGAAGTATATGGAGAGAGCTAAGGCCAGCGTTATCGACAAAAATGACAAAGGCGCTTTTTGCTGTTCGGAAAATATCATTTACTTGGAAAAGAGAGTAAGACAAGGTGGTATTTCATGATTTTAGGGTATCCGGTATTAGAACAAGCAAGAGCGGTGAGGCAGCAGCATCAAGATAGGAAAGTGTGAATAAAAAGTTGTGTAAATACAGGTTGATTGCGATCTAGGATGTTATTTATTGTTGTACTAGATCAAGGCGTAACAATTGACGAAGAAAGAAGACCAGAATACAAAAGGTCACAAGGAGAT
>LBNU01024960.1:70727-88673 GCA_014162995.1 Artemisia annua | reverse complement strand
TTTTTTTTTTTTTTTTTTTTTTTTTTTTTTTTTTTTTTTTTTTTTTTTTTTTTTTTTTTTTTTTTTTTTTTTTTTTTGCGTTTATACCTGTGCAGCAAAAATGTTCGCACTTATTAGTAAATATAAATCTATACTGTTAATAAAGAGAAATGGTCAAAAAGTAAAGAAGTGGAAAGTGAAAAACTGAAATTAAAGTATTGACTAAATTATCCTTTGTTAATATATCTTTGGCAACTTAAAAACTTTGTTAAAAAATTCAGTCGTCTATTTAACGAAACTTATAAGATAATTTAAATTAAAATGTATTTAAGGTATATACGGAGTACTAATTAGTCTAAGCTTACACAATAATTTTCGGGAAAAATATACAAAACCGTCTAACCGGGTTTTGAAAATATAAAAACCGGTTTTATTTGACTCGTTTTTTTATCAGAATCAGTCAAACCGGGTTTCAAAGCATTATGTTTAATCCTCAAATCTTTAAATTTTTATTATTTTTTGTTTATAACCCCTAAGTTTTTTTTTTTATCGCTATAACTATCTGCAAATAATCTCTACTATATGCTGCTAGTTTATGTAGGCTGCATGCATGCATGTATGAACTGAGGGTGGACAGCATTCAACTGTGAGGGCGCACACATGGGGTCGTGGAACATGCTATAAAATATTTTTAATCAAATGTTTGAGTTTAAAGAGGTCAAACATCTATCTGTTTTCTTGACACCAACACACCAAAGTGGATCTATCCAACATTTTTTCCCATTAAATTATCTGAACCTTTTCCCATTTTGGGAAATTTTGACAGAAACCTTTTTCTAAACGTCATCGTCCACTCTTTGTGTTTGATATATGTACTTCTATTCTGGGTAATTTCTGAACAAGGCATGAATAGGATGTAATCGTATCAACTTAATGAATTTTTTATTTTATTTTTTTTGGTTCTTTGGAAATACATAAATGAAAATTGAAATGTATACTCTCATGTTTTTTTAACGGGTTTTGCACTATTAAAAACACATCTTCAATGACATCATATTTCTGTTACCTTTCACTACTATTTCACCGAGGAACAAAAATAAAGTGTCTTTACCTGAATCGAGTGAATTAGTAAACTATGTACCGCTTTTTTTGATCTTATTATAATTTATGAAACCTAGATATGCTAGGTCTCCAATGTGATATATGCCGTTCAGAAAGAAAACATGCAATTGATCACATTTATTTATACGGAGTGTATGATTCAATTTTAATAGTTTCAATTCACATATATTTATACAGTTATACGGAGTATATCTTTGCATTGTTTCTGTTTCAGTGTAACCTGACATACATATATAAAAGCTTAAAAGGCAACTATGTTTAACAGTACGTTGTTACACATATACACATATTTAATTTAACTAAACTAATTAATTTGAGTTTTGAATTTGACAACATTGAATCTTGAAAAACTATCACCATGCCATCAGCTTCCTTGATTAAAACATTACATACATTATGGACTTTGGAGACCTAAAAGTTGACTTTCTAAGTTCAACTCTTGTCTTTATGCCTCCCTATTATTTCATTTTATGTCATTGAATGTTGATTATTTTAGTATAATTTGTTTCTTTAAGGTGTATGGGTCCTTAAGCGATCACCAATGGACATTTTTGTTACTCCTAAAAGAGCTAAGTGCAGATGGCGCCTATAACATATTTATAGCCGTCGTCACGTTAGATTTTACCCTATAACGTTTTGATTGCACAAATTCTAAACAAAAAAAATCCCAATAACATTCTTAATGCACCAGGAGAAAAACACACTTACTCACAAAAAATTAAAATAAAAATTCAAAAACCCATGATGCACATTGCCCTAATGGCGAGCCTCCTGTAACTCCAAGGGGCAATGTAGCATAACATGGATGGCATGTGTTTATAACTACCCAGTTTGCCTTACGGCGAGCTTGTACGGTGCTGTGTGAGCTATCAAATTTATGAATTTAACAGTACATTTATACTATTGTTTAAAGGTGATTTATAAATACATTACCTCATTGCATGTCTTTAAGGACATGTGGAAGTGTTATTTTCACTAAGAAAACTAAGAATGTAAAATGAGTTTGTTGAAACAATAAAACTAATAAAATTGAAATATTACAAAAGTACGTGAACGATATTGCTTTTTTTTTTTTTTTTTTTTTTTTTTTTTTTTTTTTTTTTTTTTTTTTTTTTTTTTTTTTTTTTTTTTTTTTTTTTTTTTTTTTAACAGCAAGAGGTGAATATATATATATATATATATATATATATATCAGGCCACCTAATAAGGCACTAGGAGCCAAAATTACAACAGTTAAATACAAAGGGCATTACACGGGTTATCGAGCCAACTGATCCAATTTAGACGAGTCTTCCTAGACCTACATGAGATCCAATTAAACGACGAAAACTTGATATCGCTAAGGATTAGATCCTTAGAGGGTCGTTTAAGCGAAAAACACATCTCATTCCTAAACCGCCATCGAAACCAAAGAGTTGTTTGAACAACAACAGCAAAGGAGGCTTTAAGGTTAACAGGTATGTTGACTCTTTCAGCTAAGTTGATAGCATCAAAAAGAGAAGAGATTGTGACATTATTGATCTTCCACAATATAAGAACCTTGGACCAAGTATCTTTAGCAATTCTACACGAATTAAAAAGAGGTTCTTCCGTCTCTATATCTTCATCACAAACGGGACAACGTATAGAGTTGAGGTCAATACCTCTTCGATCAAGGTTGTAGCGTGTTGGAAGTCTCTTATGAAGGATCCGCCAAGATGAAATGTTGATTTTGATTGGAAGGATATTGTTCCATTTGAATGGTTGTGGTTCGAGAGGGTGGAGGAGATTGTTTATGTAAGTCCGCATAACTAATTTACAATGCCTTTCAAAAATGATAACTTATTGACAACTAGAATCTTGTATATGTCACTCTACCACAAAGTTTAAGCGGAAAAGAAGCCAATCGACCATATGATCAGCCAAGAGATAACAGTAGTCATTATTCTTGGGTAATCCGAGAGGTCCCTCCAAGAAGCAACCTTAATTTCATAACTTCTGTGCAGTTATACAATCGCGTTTATATGCTTCCATAAGTTTCGGGCGATTTTACATATGTGAAGTCACATTTGGGACTTCATTTGGAGATTTGAAGCGTTATAACTGACCAACAAACCCTATGAGGTTGAATGCGCGTATGATTCATCTCGATCAGGTTTTTCTTAGATTGACAACTATATGTCTATCATTGACGTTGAATGACCTAACCAAGGTGAAAAAAATACTTTTTTTTTTTTTTTTTTTTTTTTTTTTTTTTTTTTTTTTTTTTTTTTTTTTTTTTTTTTTTTTTTTAATTCATTAATAACAAGAAGCTCGAAATACGACATATATGACATAGTTCGTTACAAGCAATTTCTTTTTGAACAACGGAAGGAACAAACTTTATTCGCATACCAGCCTTCTTTTTGTACAAGCATTTAAAGGATCGTTAGCTAATCCAATCCAAACAATATGGTGTTAGTTAATTGTAGCTAGATCTAATTTGTCTCTCTTGAACATGGCATTAGTTCAAAGAAATATATTTTTCCTGACTCAGAAATCTTCAGAGTAATTGGTCAAGATTGTTCGAATAGATACGATTAGGGCTGAGCATCGGTCTAAAACCGAACCGAACCGACCCGAACCGACAAAACCGAAAACCGAAAATCGCCAAAAACGTAAACCGAAACCGAACCGAATTTGGTCGGTTCGGTTCGGTTTTGTGTCGGGTCCGTCGGTTCGGTTCGGTTCATGTGTGTTTGTGTGCGTTTTCGTCGGTTTTGGGCCGAACCGAACCGAACCGAACCGACCCGAAACCGAAAACCATGAAAAACCTAAACCGAAACCGAACCGACGGGCTGTCGGTTCGGTTCGGTTTTTGTCGGTTCGGTCGGTTTTGTCGGTCCGGTTCGGTTTTGAACCTTCCATGCTCAGCCCTAGATACGATCATTTTAACACGTATTTTGGCATCACAGTTCCTTCGACCCTTCGTTGAAGATTATTAATGTAAAGTCTTTTTTTGAAAATAAAAAATTTAATTGTCAACGCTCTTGATCCAAGAAATTAAAAAGGTCCACTCCTGTTAAATACACAAGAAGAAACTGGATATACGATGTATTTAAGAGTTAAGACTATTTATCCCCATGTTGACAAATTAATCATTATTTAACTATTTTAGTTTAGTTAATTTATCGTGAGTGACAGGTTGTCATAGTTTGGTTACTGCTTGCAATTACTTATGGGTAAGTCATACAATGAAAAACTATTGATAACGGTAAGTCATACAATGAAAAACAGTATTTCTGACATTTAATTGTTAGCTTTGTTCATTCAGTTCAATAAAAGTTTTATATAATTGTAATTTCGTATTTGTGTATGATACGTGTATGACCATTTCCTAACACAACATGTTTATGAAAGTCAATTAGTGCAACTTGTAATTTTCGTACATTTAGTACGAAGTTTTCTTTATATATATTCAAAATACATACCGTTCAATCGGTTTTTTAGGTAACGTGTAACTTGAACTTTTCGTTAATAGATTTATTAAGCTTTTTGTCAGAATTGGAAATCTTGTTACCTCAAACTTTTAGTAGTATTATTTCAAGTAATAATTGGTTTTTCATGTTTGAATTTTGTTCTTGAAAACCAACAAAACTTTTCTTACATTTATTTCTTGCAAAATGCATTTATAGGTAATCAAGACGAAATTATAAACAAAATAAAGCATTTTCACGATTTATTCAAAACATGAAAAATTGATAATTCATAATTAAGCATATATATGACTGATAGCTCCTAATTTATACGTGTTTTAGATATCAAATTTTCATAATAATTACTCCTTTTTGCTATATTTTTATTAAACATCGTACTTAACTACTCTAAATTTGTGTTTTAGTAATTATCTAAAGCAAAAGGAGAATTCTCGAGGAAAACAATGAAAATCGAGCTAAATTGACCAAGTATGATGAAGAGCACCTTTTTAGCAGTTGAATACGGCGTATGACACTCTATAGCCATACGTCGTGTACCTTCTCATTAAGAATTATCCAAGTTTGAAGATGGATACACCGTATGACATCCCAAGTCATATGGTGGGTGAGCGCTCGTCATGCATTTAATTTCCCAAGTATAAGACCATAAGCCGTATCCACCTTCTACTGATACGCCGTATGGATGAATTCTATGAGATTTCATTGACCCAAATTATTGAAGATACAACGTATCACCCACAAGTTGTGTACGCCGTATCCATGGACGGTCCAAACCTTAATTTTGTCCTATAATTTCAACCACATTCTACACATCACAAGAGTTATGGAGATTTGAAGAGTTCTAAGGCTTTGAAGTTCCACAAGGTTTAGAGAACCCTAGAAGACACCAAGAATGAAGGTTTAACACATAGTAAACATTAAATTATGAGTTTTCATTATGATTTCAATTTTATCATGTATACTCTGAATAATTTTTTTTTATCGTTTTTCATGGAAAGCTAAAACTATTATGCTTGTCTTGTTATAAACTTAATTTATCTAATGATTGAAGTTTTTTAGTTTATTCTATATGTGTTTTGGATGATTTTATGTACTGTTAAAGACTTATGGCTTTGCGTAGATCATGACTACCATTTAGATTTGTTGCCACTGCTTAGATGTATAATATGACATGAAAGTAATTTCTATAAGCTCATAGCTCCCGATACTAATCATATAATATACTATTGGCATGTGTATTAGTCGTGAGGTTGATATACCGATAACCAAAAGAGCTCACCAAGTTAAAAGTGGTAGACAATAGGGTGTAAGATTTAGTAGCTACTTTGGCGACTGACCAATAACCAAGGTTTTTTACCCACTTTCAGGAAAACTAAGTGGCCTGGAAAACCACACAAAAACGTATGTTATATAAATCAGCTGAATAAACTTAATGCTTGGAATAGTTTGGGTGGCAAGACCTGGTAGGCGTGCCCGGATTTTAGGAAGAAGGTAGGGGAAAATCGATAACCAAGTGACTCCCTACATCTTTGATTTCACTAAGGTACACTAGGTAAACAATGCACTAAGAACGCGATCATTATTGAATTTGAAGATTAGCAAGGCAAGCATGCCTTTATCACTTGATGTTCTTTTTACCATAACCAATCTATCATGTATTTATTTTATTTTATTTTATTTTCTATTCATTAGTTTAATTAATACTACTAACACAATCGGTGGATTTAAAACGTATATGACAACTTTTAAAAACTGCTAGACATTTAGGATCTCTTCGCTCCCTATGAATAACCCGATCTTCCTGATGCACTATATTACACTGATCGAGCACACTGTTCGTAAGTGTTATTGATTGTCTAAAGGATTAGGTCTACTCTAAATTTAAAGCTTAGATATAAAACACTAATTACACATTCCTAAAAATAAATGAAAAACAAGAAAACATAAATATGGGTTGCCTCCCATGTAGCGCTTTTCTTTATTTACGATTATTTTAGCTAGACTTAAAGTCAATCCTATTACGTCATCTCGTACATGTTCACATGTCCATATGTGAGTCCTAATTATCTCATCAACTTTCTTGTATTCGGGGCCTAACTTCAAACAATCTTTGTAAAACCATTTGTTCTTTTCATAAGGATACTTAAGTCCATTTTTCCTATCTTGGTCTCTCAACAACATAATGGGGGACAACCTACTACATGCTTCAGTTGACAGATTTCTAAACCTAGTTGTTGCACGAGGTATTTGGTAAATCACAGTATCTATCTTATCTGAAAATAAAGTTAAACCTTCAATCCTTCTTTTTTCTACCTTAGTTAATTCCACAAAAGGTTTTCCGAAGATCACGGGGGTCAAATCATCATCAATAAATTCACTTACATCTACGAGAACCATAAAATCCGTCAAGTAGGTAAAACTCCCAAACAAAACGTGCACATTCTTAACTAAATCCACAAGATTCCTTATAAACTAATTCCTGAACTTTAATTGTGTTACAATGAGCGTAGAAAAACTTGAATCGAAGTAAGCGTTAAAATGCCTAGAACTAATCTTGAACGAAAATTGTAAAATTATAAGGATCATCTTTTTCTATCCATTTACCAAGATCACAATGCCGAGAAAGAGTTGGTCTAAGGTACACCATTATATGCTAGTTTATTTCCTAAAGGAGATTGATCTACAAGGATTAAACATCCTCCAAGATTTCATCCTCGTCATCTTCTTCGTCAGTCAACTCACTATCATCTAGGTTCTCCAACGGTTAATGTAGGTTCTACTTGTAACAAACCTGCTACTGATCCTACTAGTAGTATGGCTCCTCCCCGGAATGATCTAGGTAAGAATAATAATTGGGTGGAGGATATCAACCTTTTTGATTTGAAGAAAAGTTTTGATGCTCTTAAGGAAAAAGATTCGGTTTTGGAACCTGTGATTAGCAATACGTGTACCCATGAAGTTATTTCTAGTTCTTCCAAAACTACTTCTCCGTCGCTTATGAAGAGCACTCCTATTGTTGTGAAAATTGGGATGCTTGAAAAGCTTATTATTGATGGCAAAGCCACTCTTGTGGATGATAATGGTAAACCTATTCCGGTAGCTGATGGTAAAAGGAAGGGCAACCCATTCTCTAAGGTTGGTGAAGTGGTTGATTCGGATAGTGACGATGAGGTGTTTGNAAACTACTTCTCCGTCGCTTATGAAGAGCACTCCTATTGTTGTGAAAATTGGGATGCTTGAAAAGCTTATTATTGATGGCAAAGCCACTCTTGTGGATGATAATGGTAAACCTATTCCGGTAGCTGATGGTAAAAGGAAGGGCAACCCATTCTCTAAGGTTGGTGAAGTGGTTGATTCAGATAGTGACGATGAGGTGTTTGAGCCAAATCATCCTATGGACAATTTCTTTTCATCAGCACCAGGACATAACGAGCTTGAAGGCTATCTCTTTGATGATTATGCGGCCCAGGTCTATGATTTACCTGCGTAATTTGAGGAATTTAACAATCAGTTTGATTTCAAGCTTCAAGGCCGTTCGAGGAAGTAATCTTTTATTTTGATTTGTTTATTTGTTTTGCATGTCTTTTTATGTTTTTAGTGGTTGTTCTAGTTGTTGGTAGCTAGTTGTTCATTTGTGGCATGTCATAAATGATATAGTGGTTGTTCAAGCGGTTGGTTGAGGTTAATGTGGCGTTTCAACCACATTCCATTGTACTTTAAACGATTTTTTTGGTTAATATATTTTACCAGGGTGGAAGTTCCCTTTTACCCAAAAAAAAACTCACCATCATCTAAATCCTCACTAGAATCCGAAAAATGAACAAAGGGGGAAACAAAAGGTGCATTCTCGATTTCATTGTTTTGGGTACAAATCAATATTAAGTTCAATGATAAATCACCAAAATGGTGATCGGGTGAGGCGTTTGGTGGATTCACGTTCTCCATAATGGTGAACGAAATGGTTAATGGAAAAGTTACGAACAAAGGCATAAAGAAAAGATAGACTAGAAAGCTAAAAAGAAAAAAAAAACGTCCACTAGATAGGGATCTCGTGAACTAGGCCTAAATGAAATAGAATTTTCCCAACCGGTGGCTGAGTTCCTTAGCCGCCTTGTTGGGGATTTCTGCTCAGACAAACCACCGCCCAACCGCCCGGTTGGGGGCCTGCTGGTCCAAAACATGCATTTTGTTCAGGAAACCAACTTCCCGAGTCTGATACCTTACCAAACTTTCCAGAACTCAATTAAACATCAGAATACTTCATTTTCATATACATTTGTGGTTAAAACAGCTTGTGAGCATGTACTTTACCAACATACGGGTGTTTTGCCAAACACCCATTTTGAACCACTTTCAAACACAATCCATACACAGCTTACATAACTATTTATTTGATATACAAACCTGGACTTGATACTTCAATTGACATTTATAAATCATTTGTAAAGATTCGGGGTTCAACAATGATTGAGCTCGACATCTACTACTAAGCTCCTATGCATTTACCAAATATTTCTAATTCCATGCTTCCAAATTCTAGGTCTTTAGTCAAGACCTAACTTCCTCCGCTTATGAACCTACAAAACGATTATACAACTAAATTATAAGCTTTTGCTTAGTAAGTAAAAGACATAACAAGTTATCATATATGATTAATCACAATTTTCATCATAAGCTTCACTTAACCCATAATTCATACACACATAAGTTCCACATACCTTGCTAGTTTCACAAGTAGGCTATTCAAATCTTTCGCTAAATACATATCCGCTAGTACACATCAACTCTCAAGCTCCAAATACCATCAATAGCATCACATCTAAATCTTGTTAATTCGAAAATTGCATCACATCTAAATCTTGTTGACTCTAAATTAGTTCCTCTTTATTTGAGGATCCTAATTTTGGATAGTCGGTCATTATCCATGTGAAAACTATGTACAAATAAAGCTACCTAGATGTTAGGACTTACAGTGACCATAATTAATAATCTTGACAACATGATCTTTAAACTACGAATGTACAACATTGAAATTTCAAATGACAAAGAAAAAATCTTTATATCCAAAGCTAAAAACAAATGTAAAGCCACTTGATAACAATCACATGATAGAAAACATTGAAAACGGGTAAAACACTGTCCATAACCCTTGATAACTAAGGCGAAACTCGCCGAAAGTTCCAAAAAAATTCAGTTTATACCGCACAATCAGATCAAGTGATGGCACAAAAAAATGTAAACATGCTTGACACAGAATCTGCCCAAGATTGTAGAACTATCGCTAATTGAAACATCCATGACCCTTGCAGACCCGTAACCTTTAACACGTGCAAAACTGACCCTTAAGAAAACATACTTGTAACATATTTGTGTAAAAATATGTTAAGAAACATGCATCTATAACGATTATATATGTTTTTTTTATTGGAAAATGGATAATATTATGGGTGCAAAGAACATTAATACAAGGGTACTAACGATGTGTCGATGGTTCTATCTTGAACCTGGTCCATGTGGAGCAAAAGCAGTATTTTGAATGCCAGAACAGTCCTTTGGAGATACTAATTTTTGTAGAACCCGATTAGTTGTGGAAGCATTAGCATCGTGGAAAGAACAACCTGCTAGCCGGTGAATCGAAAATCAAGCACCACGAACAAATAGAAAAACGCGGAAAGCACCTCGTTCGGTCTCATGACTCTAAATGGATCGGCGGGCTAGTGATCCACCCGTAGAACAAGCCTAATCCACAAACTACCAGGTAAAAGGGTGCTTGAAGACTATCATAAATACCCTTCACCCACTTTATTGGTAAGCATCGAATGCGAGTATTTACTACACTCTCTAAATCAAAGTCTCTTATTCTCTCCAACAAATTACTTATCTTACGCCAGAGCTTGGCCACGGATGGGTCCCTGTGGGAAGGAGGCTAACGATTTGCTTATCTTAGCAGGTTGCTATAAGGATACCTCGAAGTTCACAACATCCGGTACATCACTTTCAACTACATCAGAAGTCAAACCCGAAGCTTATAATACCCAAATATCACAACCCCTAAAGCTTGCAGCACCCAAAAGGTGTAATAGCCTTACAACATTGACATCATGATCACACGATCTCTATAATAACTCTTTAGTCACATCTTATACTACACCATGACATATAACATTCAACTACCAATACATACATTGTATTCTATTATATATACGATTTTATAGATCCTCCGGATCTATCAACACATTGTGTGTACGAGTATACAAATATTTGCAAGGACATATACCAAGTGTTTTATTTGAATCATATCCGATAGAGATCCGCAACGTTCAACTCAAACTCGTTTATGTTGAAAATAAGGTCTTATAGCTTGTTAATAATCTGATTAGTTGCTTATTGAAGTTTGTTTATAATGCAGTTTGGTTATTATAAAGTTGAGGGACTAGAATGGAGTTTATTCAAGGTAGTTTGGACTTTTGGAGCTTAATGACAAATCTATCAAAGATAAAGGACTAAAGTTGTACAAAGCAAAGTAGAGTCGGTGATGCTATTATATAAAGAAAAAAGACAAGAGGTGCCTTTCATATCTCATACTCTCATTCTCTCTCTACGATTTACTACTCTCTCTCTCTCTCTCATATTTTGTAACCTTAAATCTGTATTGATCATCTTGATCATATTGCTTAGTTTACTAGTTGTTGTTATACTTGGTTGAGATCAAGTATCGATTGTATTCATTGGTTTGATTCTGTTTGAGAACAGTTTGAGTTGTAACTTTATTTTCTGGGTAATAAAATCTTCTTGATCTTTGTTAGATTAAGTTTTTCTACATGGTATCAGAGCCAGGTTGCTCTGAAAAACGTTTTTGAAAAGTTAGGGTTTCGTAAAATTTGGGGGTTTTTAATTTTCTTGGTTTATTCTTCAATTAACTTTTGTTAATTGTTAGATTTGATTGTTAATTTCTTAGATCTAAAAGTTTTTTGAAAAATACATAATTTTTGAGAAAATTAGGGTTTGGGAAATTTTGGGCTTTTGTGATTTAAAGGTTCCTAAGGTCGATTAAATATCTTTAATCGATAGATCTGGTAATTTGGTTTCGATTGGAAGTGATTTTGGTGATTTGCCCTAATTCTGAAAATTTAGGTTTGGTAGATCTTAGTTCTCGGATCTGGGTTTGTGTTGTGTTTCTGCTATATCCCTAGACTAAGTGAATCTAGGGCATAGTAGGGCTGTTATTCCGCTGCTGATTATATTTTGCGTGCTCTGTAACACCTCTCATACTTTCTCTTTATTTTCTGTTTTTTATTTCTTGTTTAGTGACGGGGAGTAGGATTCAGGGATTGTTGAAGTTGATTGATTGTGATTGTGGTGTTGATTTGTTGTTGCTATCTGTCTTCTTATTTGGTTCTTGTTTTTTACTTTCTTTCTTGTCTGTTTGCTTGTGTGTTCTGCCTTTGACCTACCACCTTGAGTGGCAAGGAAGCCTAGGAACTACCTTCTCTTCCTTTTGTGTGTGATTATTATTTGTTAGCATGACTTTCCATTCTGGTTATACAGATGATGAATATGAAGATGTAACTGATAATAATGTCACTTTAATTAGTAAACTGGATTTAAGTCACCCTTTACGTTTACACCCTAATGATTCTGCTTCATTAACTGTTCTCTCAATAAAATTTAATGGTATTGAAAATTATAATGTTTTGTCTTGCGCAATGATTTTAGCCCTTGAGGGTAAAAATAAAACTGGATTTATTGATGGTACTTGTAGAAGATCAAACACTGATGAAGTTTTTGGCAGACAATGGGATAGGGTAAATGCTGTTGTTTTGGGATGGATTCTAAATTCCATCTCTGAAGAATTATTTCTTGGGCAAATTTTTTCTAAGAGAGCAAGTGATGTCTGGAATGAGTTAAAAGAAACTTTTGATAGGGTTGATGGGTCTGTGACATTTAATTTGCATCATAAGATACATTCTTTAACTCAAAATGGTACTACTATTGCTGAGTATTTTAACAAATTGAGTACTCTTTGGAAACAATTTGATGCTATGATTCAGTTACCTAGGTGCAGTTGTCATACTGCTGATGATTTTAAAATAATCAATTTATGAAACTAATGCAATTCTTAATGGGCTTAGATGATACTTATATGCAAATAAGAAGTAACATTTATCTAGAGATCCATTACCTAATGTTAAGGGTGCTTATGCTATCACTAGTAGTGAGGAGTCACATAGGAATATTGTTTCTGGAAGTTCTAGTAAAACTCATAATTCTGCTTTCACTTCTAGAATTGTTAATCAGACCAATCAATCTGTTAGACCTATTAATCAGACTAATAATCCTAATGCTAATTTTAATAAAGTGACTGATAATATGAGGAATACTGGTTCTGGTTCTAATCTTGTTTGTGAACACTGTGGTTTTAATGGTCATACTCAAGATAGATGTTTTAAACTGATTGGTTATCCTCAAAACTTTGGAAAAAAGGCTAATAACAATAGACCTGGAAATAATAAAAAGTTTTCAAATAATAATTCTGTTGGGTCTAGTTCATCTTCTGGTTTTACAGATGAACAATTAGCTACTCTCATTTCTCTCATCAAAGACAACTCATTAACTGGAAAGAATGTGCAGGCCAATATGGCAAGATTTGAATCAGTTGACTGTGCTGGGGACTGGTAATCAGTCTGGTGGTTTATATTATTTCAATAATGAAGGTATTTCATTTCATAATAATAATAATAAGTCTTTTTTAAAAAACAATCTTTCTCATTATGATTGGCACTGCAGGCTTGGTCATCCTGCAGACCCTGTTCTAAATGTTTTAAAATCATATTTGAAATTTGATTCAAAAGGACAAAATTATGTTTGTGAAATCTGTCAAAGGGCTAAACAAACTAGAGAACCTTTTCCATTAAGTGATCATACTACTTCTATTTTAGGAGAAATTGTACATTTAGATCTTTGGGGACCTTATAAGGTTGCTAGTAGAGAAGGGTATAAATATTTTTTGACTATTGTGGATGATTACACTAGAGCTCTTTAGGTGTATTTAATTAAAACAAAAGATGAAGTTTTTCATTTTCTCATTGTCTTTTATAATATGATTGAAACTCAGTTTCATAAGAAAATAAAATGTTTTAGAAGTGATAATGGAACTGAATTTGTTAATCAACATTTTCATAAATTTTGTGAAACAAAAGGTATCACCCATCAGACCTCTTGTGCATATACTCCACAGCAAAATGGTATTGTTGAGAGGAAACATATGCATCTTTTGAATGTGGCTAGATCCCTTCTGTTTCAGGGGGATTCCTCTTAGGTTTTGGACTGAATGTATTCTTACTGCCACTTTTCTTATTAACAGATTGCCTACTTCTGTGCTTAATGGAAAATCTCCTTATGAAATGATATATAATAAGAGGCCTACTCTCTATGATTTGAGAATGTTTGGTTGTTTATGTTTTGCTACTGTTGTTAATAATAATGACAAGTTAGGTAGTAGATCTGAAAAATGTGTAATGATGGGGTATTCTAATTCTAAAAAAGGATATAGGTTATATAGTCTTGATAAGCATTAGTTCATTTTTTCCAGAGATGTCAAATTTTTTGAATCTATCTTTCCTTTTAAGGAATATGTTACTGATAAGAACAAAAATGATTCTGAAAATGTTTTCAAAGACTTAAACCATTTGAATTTTTTTGATATTGAAACCCCTAACTACCCAATGATGAACAGAGAGTAGACCCTAATCTGAATAGTGACATTATGTCACAAAGTGAAGGTGGCTACTCTCCTTTATCATGTAGAGACTCTATTACTGAACAAAATAGTGATAGTGTTTTTGCTGATGGGGATGAGATGTGTTAGCCTTGCTATTTTATAAAGATAACGTCACACAAGTCAAATGGACTAGATATGTAGCTAGTAGTAACTTTAGGGACTATTAGTGTATATTAGGCAAACTTATTATGTAATGAGCCTATAAATACCCCTCATGACTCTCCATGAGGGGTGTGGGAAATTGTGTATCATTTACTTTCTTATTTAATATAATCTTTTTTCTCCACCCTCTCTCTACTTTCTCTCACTAGAAAGATGAATACTTTCATCTTCTATGATTAACCTAGACCTCCTGAACCACATAAATCTATGTATATTTTCGATCCTACAAGATGGTTCCTACACTTGAAGAAAACATAAATTCTGAGGGTAATTTGAATCAAAATGCAAATTCTCCAGTTCAGGAAGTAGTACCTTTGAGAAGGTCTTCTAGACCTTCTATTTTTTAAAAAAACTATAATGATTTTGTTGTTGAATCAAAAGTTAAGTATGAAATTGAAAAATTTGTCAATTATTCAAAACTTAACTCTAAAAATTATTGTTTTGCTGTTCAATTAAACAAAAATCATGAACCAAGAAACTATTCTGAGGCTTCTAAATCTATCTATTGGACTGATGCTATGAATAATGAAGTTGAGGCTTTGTATAGGAATTGATTGGCTCAAAACCAACAGGTATTGTCACACAAGCTAGCCACTTGTGAATGACTAACCGTAACAAATAAACCCTGAAAGTCTAGAGCACAATGCAATGAAATCCTGAGGAGTATAGTGTTTCCCCGGGTCGTTAAAGTCCCAACGAGGCTGAAATTGTGTTTTGGAAAACGTATAAGGAATGAGTGATTGGGGATAGTAACCAGATAAAGATTATGATTGGTTAATACACTACTGATTGCTTGAGAATGAAAATGAGAATTCACAATTACAGATATGACAAATATAACGCAAAATGCAAATAAGCAAAGTACAGGGACTAAAATTGCCAATTTCTAAATTACAGGGACTGAAAATGACAAGTTCCAAACTTTGGGGTGAAAAATGAAAATTTTGAAACTTTTAATATTAAAGAAAATTAAAATCTAAAAAGAAAATATTTTAATTATATTATACTAATTTAATATTAACTATTTAATTAAAACTATTTTAATTAACTTAAAAACTATTTATATTAATCCTAACAATATTTTAATTACAAATTTAACTTAGAAAATTTCAAAATTATTTTCTAAAAACCTAAAATGACTTAAAATACTTATAAAAATTAAAGATAAATATTTTTGTCTTTTTGTGGATCTTTTATAAATTAAAAACCTAATTAATAATTAAAACCTAATTAAACTATTTAAAAGAGAAAAATTAGAAAATGAAAAGTGAAAATTACAAAATTAATTTTTACAGATTCTACTTAATGTGAAAAAGATAGAAAAATTATAAAAATGAAAATTATATTAATTATAAACAACTATTCTAATTTCTTTTTGGTTTTTCTAATTAAACTATTTTAATTAATATTAAATCTAAAAATTACCAAATGAAAAGTAAAAATTCTAGAAAAGTTACTAAGATTACTAAATATTATTTAGAACCTAGGAAAAATATAAAAACTTGCTACTGTTTAACAAATTTATACAGAATTAATTACCTAAACAGTTTTACTTAATTACTAATTTAACTAATATTAAATCTAATAAATACTAAACAGTAAAATAAAATTCTAAGAAAATTACTAAAAATACCTAAGGTGACAAACTAATTTTAAAAATTATAAAAACAGGTTATTATTAATCTAAATTTAAAAAGAGAAAATGAAAATTAAGAAAAATTAAAAATATTAAATAGAAGTTATCACTTTTCTTAAAAAGTGATGATTTTTGGATTTTTCTTTTTGGAACTTGTTTGTACACTGAAAATGGACACTTTTTGTGAAAACAACTTTTTTCAAACTTAAAAATAAGCTCTGTGCAAGCTTAAGCTTGTCACAGTTGACTTTTGTTTGACCTAAGTGAGAAATAAGCTTAAACTGGCTTAATATGGAACCACAGGTGCAAAAATAAGTTCAAATAAGTTACACAGACATCAATGAGCTAAAAACAATCAATGAAAAGCACTGAATAAGCTATAAACACCAAATAAGCAACTGAAAAGCTACAAGATCTATGTTCTGCACACAGAAAATGGGACAAGGTTGTAGACCTTGTGGGGTCCACAGGGTTAATCAAGANAGAAGCTATCACTTTTCTTAAAAAGTGATGATTTTTGGAATTTTCTGTTTGGAACTTGTTTACACACTGAAAATGAACACTTTTTGTGAAAACAACTTTTTTCAAACTTAAAAATAAGCTCTGTGCAAGCTTAAGCTTGTCACAGTTGACTTTTGTTTGACCTAAGTGAGAAATAAGCTTAAACTGGCTTATTATGGGACCACAGGTGCAAAAATAAGTTCAAATAAGTTACACAGACATGAATAAGCTAAAAACAAACAAACATAAGCACTGAATAAGCTAGAAATAACAAATAAGCAATTGAAAAGCTACAAGATCTATGTTCTGCACACAGAAAATGGGACAAGATTGTAGACCTTGTGGGGTCCACAGTGGTGATCTAAGGCCTAAAACAAAAGTTGATATGGAAACTAGGCCAGGTAAGCTTCACAATGAGCATAAGCTTGAAGCTTATGGTCCACTGAGTAGCTTGTAATGAGCTTGTGAAATGGGGGTACTTGAAAACCTTTTGAGATGACTGTTTATGAATACAGTGAATGATACAAAAAGATTAGACTAGCAGCCCTAGTAAATAAGCACTAAACCACAAAATGAGCTTTGAACCTTGAATTATAGCTGATTGGCTTTCTAAAAAGCTAAAAACCTAAAGGTGGGTCCCACTAATGAAGCTTGTGCACCCTTGTGAAGTTGGGTGATTAGCTGTGCACAGGGGAGGTTTTGAAAATTCTACCAAAGAAAAGCACTTCAAAAAGCAGTTTTTAAGCTGGATAAAAATTAATTAAAAATACCCTAATGAAGCTTAGCAACTAGATATTAAAACCTTACAAGCTTTTAACCTAAATCACGATAACTAATTCACAATTAAATCAACCATTTTATTCAAAAATCTTTTTCTGTCCAGTTTGACTTTTTTTTTTGATTTATGATCTAAGTTGACTAAAATGGATTTTGATCTTGATTTATGAACTGATTATGATGTATTAAGTGATAAGAGCATGAAATCTATCAATATTAACAACTATTCTACTGATTTGATGAATTTGGACCAAAATGCTTTAACAGATTATGAACTAAGTGATCTTGAGAGTGATTTTGACTTTTTGATAAATGATCACTGGTTTTTACACTTGTTTTGAGTTTCTTATGTCCTAAGTGACATGTATCAACCAAGAACAACAACAAACAAGCACAGGATCACACAATTCACAGTTGAACCAAACAAACCTTTTAACTGCACTGTTTTTGATTTTCAAAAGAAGTGAGTGATTCAGACCATAAACTTGATTTCAAATTGATCAATTATGGATTCCTTAGACTGATTTGAACAA
>LBNU01024960.1:39111-70322 GCA_014162995.1 Artemisia annua | reverse complement strand
TGAACGGGGAGAAAGGGGGGTATAAATATTTAAAACGGGGGTGTTTTGATTTGGCTTCAGGGTTGGGGTCTGGGCCAGGAGCAAGGAAAAAGGGCCACAGGAATCGGGTGGTTTATTTGGACTGGATGGGGTTTGATGGAATTTGATTATGGGTGATAAAAATGGTCCGGTTTGGTTTATAAACTCCACAAGACTAATGTTGTAATTTACTGATTTTTGAGGGTTGTGTTTTGGCATTTTTCCAAAGTTCTTTCAAGGTCCATTCTTGCCATATGATGAATAGTGTGAGGACCAAACTTGATTTTTCCATTTTTGAACTTCAAGGGACCTGTTTTTGCCACACTTGTGAAACTTCAGGGACCAACTTGTAATTTTCCAAATTTTACCACAAGACCAATTTTGTCATAGTGCATTGAATAGGTACAGGTTTATTTGATTATTTTCACTTTTTAAATGTGCACCCAGGACTATTCTGACATTTTCAATGGGGGACAAATTTGTAAATTTCGTGAGTTTTTCGATATTTCAAAGGTTTGTTTTGACAACTTATGAATCCCAAGGACCTTTTATGATATTTTGCATATTTTGAACTATTTAGGGACTAGTTTTGACAATTTGTGAAAGTTGAGGGGCTGAAACTGCTAATTGTGCAAACTTTGTTTGTTTTTCATTTGTTTTCAAACATTTTGCATCTAGAACACATAAAACACACTTTTGGAATATTTTTACTATTTTGATGCATTATTTGGTGTTTTTGGATGTTTTGGCAGTTCAGGTGATAGAAAAATGATGAGTATTTACACACTCATCATATATATATATATATATATATATATATATATATATGTGTGTGTGTGTGTGTGTGTGTGTGTGTGTACATGTAATTAACTTCTAAATAAAAATAACGACTAACAACCGTTATTTAATATTTACAAGTTAATAATAATAAATATTGGGAGACGGTATATACCGTTTTAAAGTTAATAAAGAATGTTAATTGACGTTGAATACATCTATTAATATTTCTAAGTTAATGAGAAACCGATAAATAACGATAATAACGTTATCTAATATTTATTAGAAACAACAAATAAATATTAATACAGACGGGTTATTAATCGTTTCGAGGGCACGTTTATCAAGATACACCCTTTGTAGGAATGCTGAGGTTTATATGGATGTCTAGTTACGGATTGGTTAACATTAATATAACCATCCGACACGGTTAATGGACTAATTGGGTTACTAAATCCAATTAGGGTTTAACAAACGTGTCGGGGGAGAATATTAATAGGTGACCCATCCTACAACTTACCATCTCTTTACTAGGTATGAGTTAACTTTAGATTAACAAGTGTATTGAAGGAATTGTTGAACTTATCGTATTAGCAAATACGATAAGTATCCAATAATTCGTACAATTTCCCCTTGTTAAACTTTTGGTTACTCGAGGTTGACTTTGACCATAAGGTTGACTTAGTAGCCCTCTAAGTGTGATTGTTTTGGGTGATTTAAGTAGTTTGACCCGGTCATCTCGTATGAAGCTTTGTCTTGTTTCTTGTCGATGTCGTCTATTATTCGTCTCTTGGCGTGAGTACTCTTGAGTCTTGTCTCGTTCTTGTCGACTTCGCTTGTTTAGTCTTTGGCGTGAGCTCACTTGAGTCTATGTCATGTACTCACTTCACACACAATGATACCAAACACAAAAAATAATAAATGGATAAGGAGAGATTTGGAGACTTAAGAATTGGTATTACTTTGGAGTATTAGCTCATGGAAGATTTAGTTCATCGCTGAGGATCGGGTATTAAGATAAGCCTTGTGTATAGAAGATTGCACCGTTTCCTTACCGTTGTACCGCCTTCCTGATGCTGTTGTGATCTGCTAGATGCCAGTTGTGCCCGTCGTGTATTATCGCATTGCTATGGCCCAGGTGAGTTCATAGCCCCTGTTTTATCGTTTTCTTTTCTTTGGGGGAGAATACATGCTCTTCGCTATACTCTTCGTTATCTCTTCTTTTATTTGGTCTTTCTTTGGTGTTGTGACGTTATTGGTTTTTGTTATGAGTTGTTGCGTGTGTGATATTGGTTATGTTATTGGTATGTTTGTGACATGGGTTATGTTATTGGAATGTTTGTGATCTTGGTTATGTTATCGGTATATTTATGATATTGGTTATGTTGTTGGTATGTTTATATTATGAGTATGTTTATGGTATGATATGATAGTGGAATGGTTATAGGCTGCGAGTGCGGTACTATCTACTTTTCTGCAGAAGTGAGATAGAATGACTGCAAGTGCAACATTTAGCTATAGTGTGCACCTATAGGACCTTTATATTTTTATGACTATGTTTATGAGCGTCTAGTGTTTGCCTTGGTGTGTTACCCTCGCGTGTGTATTGTTTTTGTGTTTAACTCTATGGACTCACCAACATAAGCTGACCCGTTTTAGCATGTATTCTCAGGTTTATCGCGTTAGCTTATTTCTGGAGGCGCTTGGCAAGGGGCACGGTCATAGAAGACTCTGATAACTAATTGGGACTGCTTAACTAAATTATGGGCCTATTTCCGCACTATACTATATCATGTAAACTATATGCTTTTGATAACAATTTTTAATTTAAATAAATGAAATAAAAACTATTCTTTGTACCTTATGTTGTGATACCAATATAGTAGCACCCCAATGCATGTATGCTTCCACTGGACCCGATTTTGGGGGTGTTACAGTTCATAATTAGGGTTTTAAAAAGAAAACGTGTAAAAGAAAATGAGCAAGGCTTAGGCAAGGGTTCCTAGGTGATCAAAGGCACTTAATAACTATCCTAGGGCAGAAGTAAAGCTTATGGAACTAGTTTAAGAGCTTACGTGACCTAGAAGTGGTGCTAGCAAAGGTTTAGGGTTTTCTCGGCCAAGTTTCATTTCGAGAAGGTAACAAGGCTTATTTATCTCGACTCCTAGGCTTCTTAGGACTCTTATACTACTGCTAGGTCTAATAGAAGTGAGGTGGTGAAGAAAGGAAGGGATGGTTTGAAAAGAAATGGCTAACGAGGGTATTTATAGGGCTCGGTTGGATTAAGAGGTGACTAAGGAAGGCTAGGGGAGGGCTAGGAGGCGGTGGTAGGGTGTTTGTGGTGGTAAATGGCCTAAAATGACAAGTAGCTTGCAGTAGGTGCATAAGCTACTTGTAAGCTACTATGGAGGTGCTAGGGTGGTTGCTAGGGATGACAAGGAGCTGCATAAGCTACCTTGTAGGTTGCTAGGGGTGGTGGTGCTAGGTAGGTAGCTTAGTTTAGGTTATTTTCTAACTTAGGGTTAGTTTAGGGTTTAGACAAGATTAGGGTTTAGACTAGGGTTTAGTGACTAGATTAGGGTTTATTTAGGGATTAGGGACTAAGATTAAGGTTTAGGAATCATTTCCTAGGTGGTGGTAGCTTGTACTAAAGAATCGGGAATGTTTAGACCTAGTTTCGGGGCCTAAATGACCTAATTAGGGTTCTGTGCTTAAAGGACTTGTACCTAAGCTCTAAGGGGTTGTACTAGGGTTTAGGGGTGCTAAGATATCCTAATGTTGCTAAGGTAACCTATACATAAGCCTTGAACAGTTTCAAACTAGTTTGGATAAGAAATTAGGGTTTTAGAAATAACCGTAAACACATATGGCTCAATTAGGGTTTGTGATAGATATAGTATACTAGAGTGATAGAATACTTAGTGAAATGATGTTTAGGATCTAGACTTGACATACTGGGTTGTTTACATAGTGGTGTTAGGCATAGGTGGATAGGTGAGCAGGTCTAGAGAGTCATGCATGCAATGAGTATGAAATGAAAGCAAAAATTTACCAGTGAAAATACCTGATATAGGTATTGTAGTGGAAATGATATTGATGAAAATTATGGGTTATTACAACATGCATAATACAGTTGCCCACCAGTAGCTTCTGTGCAGGATTTCCGTTCTATAATTAATCCTCTTCGACAGCGACACCAGAAAGGATTTTTTTCGTTCCACCTGGCCAAAAAATTTGTATAATAATTTACAACATAAATCAGTAATGTTATTATTAATTTAAATAAATTTTTAATCATTTACTATGTTTTGTCAGTGTCAGAATACAAACAGTTATTTACAACATAAATCAGTAATCATTCACTATGTTTTGTCGGCATAACTATTTACAACATAAATCAGTAATCATTTACAATGTTTTGTCTGTATAATTATTTACAACATGTGTTGTCGATCGTAATATAAAGTTGCCCATTCGGATGCATCTGAGACTCTGTACCTCCCCCATTGTGGGTGAGTATTCTTAAGTGTGTAATCTTCGTCTAGCGTCAGATAAATGAAGTGAGCACAAGAGTCATCCCCCACACGGATAATCACAAGGGGGCCAGTTCCTTGTGATAAGTTTGGACCGGAAAAAAGCGGAAAACACGTATTCCAACCCCGCTGGGATATAAATACAACAGGTCGGTTAATCAGTGAAGCAATAACCAACCCCGTGTTTCACAAAATACACACTCTCAACTCCCGTGACTTCAAAGGACAAAGAACACATTCTCAACTCCCGTGACTTCAAAGGACTGAAAAAGTTATAAAACAAAAAATAACAAAAAAAAGTTATATATACGCATATAGTAATATATGCACTACGACGGGCCCGCAACTTCGCCGCTACTATAACTCCGGTGACCTATATCAATATAATATATATACTAAGTATACAGTATATAAACTATATTATATGATCTATATATACAAGCCAACAAACTTAATCCTGACTTCCTACCACCCAAATAGTTACAACTAAAAAAAAAAACAAAAAAAGTAGTCAGGAATACCGGACACACCAAGAGAAAAACATGGCACACAAATTACACTCCTCCTAGGGGTTTTGCTTACCCTCTCACTAGGGACGGCGTTATACGTGGTCCCATAAATAGTCCATGCATCTTTTACTTTGGTTATATTTATGGGACAACAGAAAAGATTACAGTAACAAATGACAAGATGCACGATAGAGACCAAGTGGCAAATGTCAGTAACAGCATATTCATAAATATAAATTGCAGAACTGCAGATAATTCGATATACATGTGAGAAGTTCAGAGATAAAAGGGCACGCGTAGGCAGTACATACTAATTGGATAACAAAATATAATAGATAACCAACTCAATTCTTCATCAGTAAATCTCCTTCTGCTTACACGCTCCCCATCTGCTCTGCTCCCATCATCAATTCCCCGTCATAAGACTCACAGAGTGTTCTCTGTACTCCGCAAACATATTCAGATAGCCAGTAATACACAGATGGGAGCCTTGTGTTAAGTACCGAACCCATCCACCTTGCACACAATTATAGCTTGCAAAATCAAAAGATCAAATAATGTTACAATTACCATTAAAAATGTTCATAGAGTTTACAAATCTCAAACCACTTCAGCAAGATCGAGAAATGGAATTACTAGATTTCTCATAATTCCATTTTATGAAGTGATGCTAACACAAAGTTACAGGGTTTCTTTTCCATAAATTCCATATTAAAACTGGCTTTGATTAACCTTTTGTAAGCAAAAAAGCCCTAATTAAACGTGTTTCCATAATTTTGTGCAAACAAAGCTTAACTTCAGGTACAAAAAATTTATACGTTTTATCACATATCGTGACGACTTACTACAAAAAAAAATGAACTACAGGTTATAAGTGCCCAAGATGATCTACGCCATGCTTACAAGGACTTGCATATACCAAAAAAAACTCCAACGATTAGTACCCAGCACGAAGTGCAAAAAGTATCTACACCTGCTCCGCGGCAATTTTATACCAACACCAAGATGCTCATCACGCCACTACAGGATAGCAGTCAAGTCACATTGCCAAACGTCCACCTCTCTAGATACCCCGGCGCTTCCGCCGACAAACTTAGGCCACCAATCAACACCCCGCATTTTAGTTGAGAACATGATGTTGTCGCCAAAGCTAAAGTTAGGCAACAGTGTTAAGCAACATCCTCAGCAAAGTTATTCCACAAAGAAACCGAGCCTCTCAATCCCATACTGATCGGCTGCTGCAAGCAGATGAGGCCGATAATGGGACAGCCCATGTGTGGGCTTACACCAAGAAGCATCATTCAGTTCTGGGAGCTTATCCAATATAGAACGGATAGAGCCTGCAAAAATGGCACTTGATAATTACTAAACAATTTAGCCCTGTTGTAGCCAATAGAAAATTGTTGATATTGAATAACAGAACCTATGGCATACTGTAATTCCTTGAATGCAAAAAATATACTCTGACAAAGAAGCAAGAATGCTCTTTCAATTCAGAGAAGGGATGGAGTGGAGATATAGACCTTGACGATCAAGGTCCCACGAACATTCGCGCGGCGGCGGACGGAACGGCCACAGACCGCGCTCACACGGAATAGAGACCGGTGCCTTCGTGCAGCTGTCTCGAACGGCATGACTCTACGTTACGCACACCCTGCACAACAACTTTCTGTCACACTCAGACCGCGCTACACAAACCATACGCTTGCATCTGACCGCAATCTTAGAGCACCGCGGCACACGAACTTCTCTTGCTCCTACCGGACCCCCGCGCACTCCTCTCCAACAACACAACGGACGGCGCGCGCACACACACACAACCACAGACAGCAGGCAACTCCATCGCACTCGACGGTCTCGCGTGATAGCACACACACCTAGATGACAACCTATTTTTTACCGCGCTCTCAACGGCTGTGGCACAACAACACACAACACACAACACCCCACGCACCACCAGCCCACACCACCCCCGCCCCGCCGACACCAACCCCCCACCCACGCAACCGCGCCGCCCCCAGCAACGCCGCCCCCCCGCCAGGAAGAAAATTTTCTGCCCAATTATACATCGATCTGACTTCGACCACAGCTCACAAACATGTATCTCTAAGGTTCCTACCACCGTCTCCTTTTCACTCCCCAATGTCGTGACTGACGTCACGGTCTATTTCCACTCCACCCATTCTCTGATTGAAAGAGCATCTTCTTCTTGGTTTCAGATTTATTATTTTTTACATTCAAGGATATCACATATGCCATAGTTGTAATTAAATACAAGCAATCTTTCTATTTGGCCTTACATAAACAGGCTAAATTGTTTACGTAATTAACAATGCATTTTTTTGGCAGGCCTCTACGTCCAATTTCATATATTGGGATAGAGCCTCCCAGACATGAAGAGCTCTGTTGGTGTAAGCCCACAATGGGTTCACAGCGCTTACTGGGCCAGCACTCTGCTTGGCAGCAGCCGGACTCCAGTATCGGAGATTCGAGAGCCCCGGTTCTTTTGTGAGACTAAACTTGGTGAGGATGTTGCAATAACACTGTTGCTACCCATTTAGCCTCGAAGAGCAACCATCATTGTTCTCAACTAAAACTAAATTTGCATAAAATTTGTCCGCGACGCGGAAAATCTAAAGTACTTTCAATGATTACTCCCTCACTCTTATGGCCGTAACTAGCTACTGGGTTTTGCATAAAATTCCAATATAAACTTTGCACTTCGTTCTGGGGTCAATCGTTGGATTTTTCTGGTATCATGCGCAAGTCTTCCTAAGAATGGCGTATGTTCACCTCTTGGTCACTTTATAACCTGTAGTCTCATTTTTTTTGTATAACTCGTCACGATATGTTAATATACACATTTTTGTACGCTGAATTAACTTTTTGTCCAGCAAACTTATTGAAACACATTACTAGGATTTTTTTGCTTAGCAAAAGGATCAACTTCAAAGCCATTTTAATATCTGGAATTTATAGGGAAAGAAACCCTTCTTTTGTTTCACCTTCATATATCGCGAAGTTATAGAGAAAATCTAGGTAAATTCCATTCTCGTCTGCTGAAGTGGTTTGACGATTTGTACAAGCTCTATGAAATTAATGGTTAACATTCGCTAAATTATCTAATTCTTTCTATTTTGGCACTTATAGCTGGTGATGGCAAAGTGATGGTTCGACGCTACTTAAACACGAGCTGCTCCATCTGTGCTTACTGAGCTTTTGGCAATATGTTGCGAGTACCAGCAGAACCACCTTGTGCGTCATATGGACGTGGGACATCGATGATGGAGGCAGAGCCAGATGGGAGGCGTGTACAGACGAAGGATTTACTGATGAACGAAATGGAGTTGTTCAATATTATTATTTTTTCCAATTGACTGTATGTATCCTACGCGCCTTTACTCTGAACTTCTCACCATTGTAAGGATATCAGATTTATCCCATTCCTGCAATATTATATGTTATATCACATAATCTGCTACTGACATTTGCACTATGCTCTATATACTAGGCATGTCTTTTCCATTTGTACTCGTAACTCTTCTTTGTTCGCCATAAATCATATACCAAAAAAAGATGCATGGGATTTTTGATGGGACACTGATAAGAACCTCCCTAGTGAAGGGGTACAAAAACCCCTAGGAGAGGGTGTAATTGGTGCCATGTTTTCTCTTGTGTTCCGTGTATTCGTCTCTTTTTATTTTTTTTTTTTTTTTAGTCTGAATATTGGTGTGGTAGGAAAGTAGTAAGGTTTGTTGGCGTTTTATATATATAATATATTATATATATAATATAATATATACTATATATTATTAATTAAAATATAATATAGTATACTAGTACTCCATTATACTATACTTATTTAAGCTTTTAGTTTTTTAACATTTTTTGTTTAATAAACTTTTTTCAGTCCATTTGAATCACCGGGACTTGAGAATAGTGTTCTCTTGTCCTTTGAAGTCACGGGACAAGTCTGAGAGTGTATTTTTGTGAAACACGGACGTTGGTTATTGCTCCTGTTGATTTATACTCAGCGGGTGTGAGATACCGGTTTTTCTGCTTTTTCCCAAGGTCCAAACTTATCAGCAAGGACCTGGCCTTCTCTGATTGTCCGTGGCGGGCGTGCACCTCTTGACCATTCATTTATCTGACGCTAGATGAAGATTACAAACCACTTAAGAATACTCACCCACAATGGGGGGAGGTACAGATCTCAGATCACACGATGGGCCAACTTTATATGTACACGACGAAAACACATGTTGTAAATTAATTGATTAACCGACAGAACACATTGTAAATGATTCTTCTGATTTATGTTGGTAAACTAATTGATGCGACAAACACTAGTGATTATTACCGATTTAGTGTTGTAATAAACTAGTTTGTATTCTACTACACTGACAAAACTACTAATGACTAAAACTTTCATTAAATGTATAATAACATTAACTAATTTATGTGTAAACTTATTATACACGAATTCTTTGGCCAGGTGGACGAAAAAAATCCTTCTGGTGTCGCTGTCGAACACGGGATTACTTAAGACACTAAATCCACAGCAAGCTACTGTCGGCTGCAACTATATTCAGCATGTTGTATCAACCCATACTTTCCCATCAATATCATTTCCACTCACAAACTATACCAGGTATTTACAGTCTAATTTTTGCTTTCATTTCATACTCATCTGCATGCATAGCACTCTCTACCGACCCTGCTCACGCGATCCAACTAATGCCTATACCCCACTACTGTCAACACCTCCAGTAATGTCAAGTCAGGATCATAAATCACTTTCACTAAGTTTCTATCACTCTAGTAGCTAGTTGATCATCTATCACAACCGCTAATTGAGGCCCATGTGTTTCGGTTATTTCTAAAACCTAATTCCTTATCCAAACTAGTTTGAAACTGATCAAGCTTAGTATAGGTTACCTTATAACATGCGAGATATCTTTAGCACCACCGTAACCCTAGTAACAACCCTTAAGAGCTTCAGGGTACAAGTCCTTTTAAGCACAGAACCCTATTTAGGGGTCATTTAGGCCCCGAAACTAGGTCCTTAAACATCCCGAGTTCTTGTACAACTACCACCACCTTAGACACTGATTCCTAACCTTAATCTTAGTCCCTAATCCCTAAATAAACCCTAATCTAGTCACAAACCCTAGTCTAACACCTAAATCTTGTCTAAACCCTAAACTAACCCTAAGTTAGAAAAAACCTAAACTAAGCTACGTCACCTAGCACCACCAACGCCTAGCAACCTACAAGGTAGCTATGCAGTCCTTGTCATCCCTAGCAACCACCCTAGCAGCCAGTCATCAGTGTCTTACAAGTAGCTTATGCACCTACTGGCAGTACTTGTCTTTTAGGCATTTACCACCACAAACACCCTACACACCGCTCCTAGCCCTCCCTGAAGCGCTTCCTTAGTCCCTCCTAGCTTCCATGATGTCACCTCCCCCATCCTCAACACACCTCCCCCCATTCTTGGCCAAAACCTCCAACCGAGCCTATAAATACCTCGTTAACATTTCTTTTCAAACATGCCCTTTTCTCTCACCAACCCTCACTTCCTATTAGACCTAAGAGTGAGAGAAACTCCTAAGAAGCCTAGGAGTCAGATAAGTAAAGCTTGTTGCCTTCTCCAAATGAACTTGGCCGAACAAGCCCTAAAACCTTGCAGCACCAACTTCTAGGCTCACGTCAAGCTCTAAACTAGTCGAATAACTTTACTCTTCGCCTAGGATACTATTAAGTGGGCCTAGATCACACTAGGAACTTGCTAAAAGCCTTGCCATTTTCTTTACAAGGGCTTTTCTTTAAAACCCTANNNAAAAAAAAAAAAAAAAAAAAAAAAAAAAAAAAAAAAAAAAAAAAAAAAAAAAAAAAAAAAAAAAAAAAAAAAAAAAAAAAAAAAAAAAAAAAAAAAGTAGTGCAAATACACGGAACACAAGAAAAAACATCAAGTACAATATTGGTACACAATTACACCCTCTCCTAGGGGTTTTTGTACCCTCTCACTAGGGAGGGTTTGTATAGTGTCTCCCATAAAAGTCGCATGCATCTGGACTTTGGTTATGATTTAGCGGACAACAGAAAGATTACAGTACAAATGAAAAGACATGCCTAGTATATAGAGCAAGTGCAAATGTCAGTAGCAGATTATGATAACATATAAGATTGCAGAATGGAGATAAATTTGATATTACAATGTGAGAAGTTCAGAGATAAAAGGGCAGCGTAGGAGTACATACATCAATTGGATAAAAAATAATAATATTAACAACTCCATTCTTCATCAGTAAATCCTTTGTCTTACACGCCTCCCATCTGCTCTGCTCCCATCATCATTCCCACGTCCATATGACGTCACAGAGTGTTCTCTGGTACTCGCAACATATTCCAATAGCTCAGTAATCACAGATGGGCAGCTCTGTGTTAAGTACTCGAACCCATCACTTTGCATCACAGCTTATAAGTGCAAAATAAAAATAAATAATGTTAGCAATTACCATTAACATTTCATAAGCTTTACAAATCTCAAACCACTTCAGCAAGACTGAGAATGGAATTTACTAGATTTCTCATAATTCCATTTTATGAAGTGATAACAAAAGTTAAGGGTTTCTTTCCCATAAATTTCCAATATTAAAAATGGCTTTGATTAATCCTTTTGTAAGCAAAAATCCCTAATTAATCGTGTTTCAATAATTTTTGTGACAAAAAAGTTAACTTCAGGTACAAAAATGTTATATTTATACATATCGTGACGACTTATACAAAAAAAATGAGACTACAGGTTATAAGTGACCCAAGAGTGACATAACGCCCATCTTACAAGGACTTGCATATACCAAAAAAATCCAACGATTAGACCAGAACGAAGTGCAAAAGTATATTGGAATTTTATGCAAAACCCAGATGCTATTACGGCCCATAAGATGAGGAGTAATCATTGAAAGTACCTTTAAGATTTTCCGGTTCCGCGACAAATTTTATGCAAATAGATTTTAGTTGAGAACAATGATGTTGCTCTGCCAAAGCTAAAGTTGTAGCAACAGTGTTAATTGCAACATCCTCACAAAGTTTAGTCTCACAAAGAAACCGGAGCCTCTCAATCCCATACTGATCGGCTGCTGCAAGCAGATGCTGGGCCATAAGTGTGGAAGCCCATTGTGGGCTTACACCCACAAGCTCTTCCATGTCTGGGAGCTTATCCCAATATATGAAATGGAGTAGAGCCTGCCAAAAAAATGCACTTGTATTAATTACGTAAACAATTTAGCCTGTTTGTAGGCCAAATAGAAAATTGTTGGTATTGAATATACAACCTATGGCATATGTAATCCTTGAATGTAAAAAATAATACATCTGAACAAAGAAGCAAGATGCTCTTTCAATTCAGAGAAGGGATGGAGTGAAATAGACCGTGACGATCAGTCACGAACATTGGGGGAGTAAAAGAGACCATGTAGGAACCTTAAATACATGTTTTGAGCTGTTCGAAGTCAATGATCTATAAATTGTCAGAAAATTTTCTTTTTACACTAGACCGCTAAAAAATAGTTGATCATAATTTAAACCGGACACGAACTTACCAGTTTGGCCAGTTATCATCCGGACTCCAAATTTTGGGATAAAAAGAATTCAAGGTGGCATTGTCTATACGACATTAACCACCCAAATGGCCTAGCGGTAAGGTCCTTGGTTCGTCACAAGAGATCAAGGGTTCAAACCTCGCTAGGTGTGTACATTTGGGGGTGGCCAAGGAAAGGTCAGAAACGGTCACGGGATTAACCCAGTGAGGCCGTGTACATCTGAGTCAAAATACTCGCCCTCACCAGGTAACCTCAACTGGGAAAACCTCATCCGTTTATTGTCTAAACGACATTGTTGCAATAAGATAAAACAGAATAAATCATTTTGGACCGGACTGAAAACCAAATATCTTTTAATATCATGGGTAACCTATGCTGGTCTAGCATCTGTTTTGTTTTGAGGTTTCAACAGAGTTTTTCACACCCGTACGCCTGTAACAAACAGAAAATTAGATAAAACATAAGCAAAAAAAGCAGACCTTAAAGACTGAAGGTTCTATTTCCTGTACTTTAATGGAATCGGTATTATCGTCTTTCATAGGACCAAAAAGTTGTGCTTTGAAGACAGGTGAACGTGCAGCAAGTACCAACTTGTGAGCTCGAAACACTTCTCCATCAACTTCAAGGTTTACATCTGTCAATTCTCCACTTTCCAAGAGATGACCAAAATGCTGACTGATATCAGATGGCGGCGAGGATATGCTAAAAATCTGAGGACCCTCTGTACATGACTTAACAACACCAACAGTGCACTTAACCAAGAGACAATCATCTTTGAGATAGTCTGACGTTTCCAATGCTGTCCTTCTTAAGAAACGCTTGTAACCCCTATGGCATTAAATAGATCCTCAGGTTATTAGTTAGGCAAAAGCTACAAGTTATAGCATATTATACAGCAGTCAGTTCATTATACAAACTGTGTATGAGCATGTCATGTTTATCCAAGCCTGCAAGTAGTTCAAGTTGTACATAAATTATCATACAGTATTATATATTGTTAAACATTGAACCCATTATTCACATATTCCTCTGGTCGGGCTGTAGGTATCCACTGCTTTTGCATATCATACACCAAACGGTTATGGTAGTGCAACACAAATAAAATAAAAAGCCATAGGCATCATTAGTGTAACACCCCTAACAGGTATTTTAACTTGAGTAATTGACTTTATTATTGTTGGAGTAGAATTTGCAAAACATTACAGGCCCTGATACAGATGATTATGCTTTAATATGCTGGACTAAAACAAATTAACAAACATACTGATTTAAGTCTTTAACACAATAAGCAGTTAACTTCCTAAATCGTTTTTTCAAGAGGCCAAGTCCTAAACTGTGTTTGTTTAACTCAAGCATTTACAACTTTTGCCAAAAATTGGTCAAAGTTGTCACTTTTTATGATGTTAAATGGTATATTGGTATCTAATGTTGCAAAAAGGGATGATGTGAACAACTGGATAACTAAGAGATAAAATACTAAGACACTGAGAGAGGTGAAATTGGTAAGTACTAATAGAAAATTCAGTGCATATCTTTCATGGAACTTTCGTGGAAGTGGAAGGAAAACAGCCTAGTGATGTAAAGAAGCAATCAGGAAGGCTAAGGGAATAACATGCATGTCCAAAGCATGATACTAGATAGAAGAATAAAGTAAAGAAGGGGAAGATGCTGCAATTTAGCATGACATCTATTTAACAGGATTGCTATAAACAACTAATTTGAAGGTTCTGGGTAGATACATACTTAGCTATAAATAGGGAAGTCATATATTAGTAAAATTATGGAATCCATCGTGTATTAATAAAAAGTATGCAGGTAATCAAAGGTCAAATTTAAGAATATCAGTATACTGCATAAACTTCGGATGTCAGGAGCCGAGTATAACTGGGGAACGATTTGATCAGCTATGCAGTTATACTTCCCATAGGATGAGTTACACGAGGATGAGAATAAGATCCACTATGTCAGAACTCTAATAAAGGTGAGTTTCACAAATTGGAATACATACTAGAAATACTATTTGCTACTTTTGTTATGTGGACTAATACGTTGTCTTTCACACATCCTTTTTGCAAAAACGACGAAAAACATGTTATTGTGTGTTATAGTTTGGTTTTGACTTTCATATGTATGTTGTGTTGCTTTCATATGACTGGAACACCACATCCCACACCACCAGCATCACTTAGAGAAACCATTCGGAGTAACCAATATCAAGTCCCTATTATTCATGATCTTGAGAGTTGAATTGTGACTCATAAAGAGAGCTGTTAAAAACATTTGAAAGCTTGGCGTCCTAGACTTTGTAGAAGGAACATCCACAACTGCCGGCCAGGAACATACAAAGTTGGACTCATTCGTGAAAATATGGTTGTAAGGCACTATTTCTAAAACTTTGCCTGACCTTGTTTTGAAACCGAACAATAAAGCTCGGGACGGGTGGAAAGCTCTTCAGAAACTGTTCCATAACAACAAGCGTGCTCGTGTTATGGAACTCAACATCAACTGTGACCTTCGGAATCTTGATCTTGGGAATCTTACAATCACACGATCTTAAATCACCAAACAAAGATGAAGAACTCGTTACGAAGAGCAACGAAATCCATGTAAGATCCATGTTAGTTGTGCAGGAAACATGTTCGAACCGGAGAGCACACAAATCTTCTACACATCATGATGGATCTTCGTACCTAACCTTGTTCACTGCCAATACAGATGCAAGTCACAACCCAAATCCATCAAACATACAACTTTGTCAAAGTTGACAGCGAGGTGCATGTCGTGTTGGTGCAAACTACAGTTTTAACCATTGAGCTTAAAACCAAAATTGGTCTGCTGGAACCATTTGGTCTTGGCTACACTGCACTCAGCCCACAACCATCAAACTATATCTAATATCAGTCAACAGTCACCTCACAGCGTAACAGATGAAGCTCCAAACCATAATTGGTCCACTGGTACCACTGCTGGCCCACAGGCCCACTTTGATCAGGTCCGCGGCTATCAAATCCGGTAAGCCCCATTTGGTTTTGGGTGCACTGCTCTTGTCCCACAGCAAACACCAGCCAAATATGCTCTCGGTCAAAAGCCACCCACAGCCCACCAAGTAGAGATGCATGATTACTTCTATTAAGAATAATCGTAAGTTTACCTGTATATGTGGCAAGGTTCGATCTCCATGGAACAATCTGCAGTTTGCACCAGCACCACACATACATCAAAAGTTGTGGATTAGATGATTTTCAATTGCAGCTTGCGTTTGTTTTGGCAATGAGCAAAGTTGGGGACGAAGAAGATCCATCATGATATGAACATCGTCTAGTTTAAACATGTTTCCTCCACAACTAACATGGACCTAACAATATTGGAATTGGGAAATGGATTGTGATGGAAAATAATTCCCGCAACTTGCGCAAAATTCTCACTTGAGTACATTGATGGCATAAGAAACCAGATCTTCATCTTTAATGGGTAATTCAAGATTGATCAAGAGGTCTACAATAGCCTTGATTTCACGGAAATATTATGTGCGAGGTTTAAAAAAGCGCGATGCACTCCGTTGCGATGAGGGTCAAAAAGCCAAGGCGCTGAGGCGACAATTTAGTAAAAATAATATTTGTAAATTATAAAATTATATAGTACACAAAACACATTAATACCACATTTAATACCAAAAGATACCATGCGTTGTGATAGTTTGTGATTTCATATCCGTTAAAATACATAAATGGTTGATAACGAAGATATACATTAGTAAAGCTCATTAGAAGAAGCCCAGTATAAAAAGTATAGCCCATTAGAAGAAGCCCAATATAGATTAGTAAGTCAAATCTTATGTTATAAGGTTCTAACGTACATGATGCAAGATTTAAGACAACACTGATCAACCCATAAGACCCGCCTTAAAGGCGATATGCGAAAGGCAAAGTTCCAGGCTTCTTCCAGCAGCCACCTCCAGAGACTGTCCGCCAGCTTTGGAAAACTTGACCATTTTCTTGAAAATTCCTCTCCCCCCGGAACCACCTTAGTGGAAAAGGAAGTGATCGAGCAATAACAAGGAGGTGGGCTGAAGGATGGCAATAAAGTTGATGCGTGTTGGCTATGAACTTAGGTCTCCACCGGAGATTTCTAACCTTCCACCACTAAGCTACACATTTAAAGTTAGTTGCTTGCCTAGTTCATGCATTGTATACAACGAGACTTGATTTAGATCCACTAACATCATATAATGACAATAATAAACATGTCTATATTAATGACTTCAGGTTATGCGCATGAATACGTAGAGATTTTTACCTCTCAATTGATAAAGAATATAATGATCATGTGTGTTGTTACACAACAACTGGGAAGTTACATTTTAAATTGAGGTTTAGATTTTATTTTTCACACAAATATAGGTCCTTTCTGGTTCTTTTTTCATAAAAAGACCTTTAGTTAACATAATTTAAAAGCCCTAAAAATCCGAAACAATGAAGTCCCCGTTCAATTTTTTTATATTTATAAGTATAAACACACAAACACACTTTTACATTGCCTCAAAAAATCAGAGGCGTTGTTAAATCTGGAGGCTTAGAGCCTTAGCTTAAGCAGTTTTACGCTTAAGACACCCTTGCTTCGTTGGTTCTAGAGATGGGGGCATTTGGAAAGAGACGTTGGTTATATCCACGTCTTAGGCAAGGAGGAACCTAACTTATTAGAATAAATCCTAGTTAAAATTGGATAAGTTGGTTGGAAGTTGGAACACCATGTTAACAAGTCGCTAGATGAGCTTGATTTACCTCTCACGTTGGGAGCCTAGGACAGCCGGTTTGGCGTTTGGCGTGGGCTAGTTGGGGTCGATGAAAATCAACATTTGGAAACTAATAAATTAATTCCAATACGAAACTAATAATTATCTGTAATTACTCATATTTCTAAGTAAACTCCAACACCTTTAAAGGCTTAAAGTCATGAACGACACTGAATTGATATTATTACTCATATGCATAACCGAATTGTAAGAAGGAAGGTAGCCTAACAACCAATGTCACAAAGTTGCGATTTAGCACTTAACGCCTTTGTTAGTACTAAGTATGCCTAACTAATTGACACGGAATGTAGACGAAAGGAAAGAAAAATACCACATGGATCCGCGGTACTTGAGAGTATAAGGACCAGCATCCAAGAGCCTGCCAAAATGAGTATGAACCTTATGTCTGCCTTTACCAGTCTGATCCATCAAAGACAACTCGAACAAAGCGCGAACATCAGTGGCATCACTAGCAAGAGCAATGAACAAAGAAACATAAGTAGAATTGTCTTCAGGGGATTTGCCATCAGGGTAGAAATAAATAGCCCATGTATGACCACCAACAGTAAATGATTCTGAAGCTATGTACTTCCCAACACCCATTCCTTTTGAGGATTCATAACCACTTATCTTGAATTCATGAGATGCGTTCACTGTGTCGGTTGATGAGATTGATGATGATGATGTTGTACTAGCTGGAATTGGAATTCCCCTTTTTGACTTTGATGATGATACTCGAACCATCGTCCCCATTAATTTTAATTCAGTCTGATCAAAAAGGGTTTTCTTACTTTTTAATTCTTCATCACAGGGAAAATGTTAACAAAGGGGAGGTTTGTTATCAAATGAGAAACAAAAACTAAAATGAGAAGGATGAGAAGAAACCACAACCACACATTTGAGATGCACCTACAAAAATAGATGCATCTCCCCTTAAATTTCTCCCTCTTAGTTGAATTGTGTGGTTGGAAACTTTTCTCACTCTTCTCATTTTATTTTTTCTTCTTACTAGATCCATTCCCTTGAGGTTATCACTTCTTATCTGATTTATTTATGGGTTTATATAAGCTTTTTATATGTCTAAATATAGGCTAATCATATAAGGTTATCTTTTTTTCCTAATAAAACAAAACCCTAGTGGGGACTTTTTAATCAAATCATACTTATTTTAGTAATATTTTTTTAATAATTATTTATTTTTCTAAAGTTTTTACAATTAGAAACACTTAAATAATCCTTTATTTGGCAAGTGTTTGTAAATTCGTTTTTTTATAAAAAAAAATCAGCTAAAAAATACGTGTATCAAAAATTGAAAGATTAAAAACTTTGTGAAGGCGGAGTAATATAAAAATAATGAAAGGTTTGTTGTGTAACTTAAAATTAACAAAGAAAACATAATTATTACCCAACCAAACGTAAATCACATCCACCCGAAAAACCTAAATCAGATTCACTCAATCCTAACCCTAAATCGTTGAAGAACCAAACTCGATATCTCAAATTGAAATAAGTATTCTCATCATTAAGTATCATTACTTGATTTGTTTACAGGTAAAGTTTCAATGATTTATATTGAATTAGTTTTAGTTAATCATGGTCAAATTCAGCTTTAGTTAGTATAGATAATCGACCTACTTTGTTTCAAGTTGATGGTGCCTTTTGTATGACATAATTATTCTTTCCCAATCAATTCTATGAATTGTTATCAAACTTATGTTCAATATATTAATTGTGGGTAAACTTAAGAAAAATTAAACCTTACGCAGGTATGATTAATTCTTATATATAAGGATGCAATTGATGTTATAGGGTCATAACCATCATTTAGTTGTGATATTATTCAGTGAGGAAGATATACATTAGTAAAGCTCATTAGAAGAAGCCCAGTATAAAAAGTATAGCCCATTAGAAGAAGCCCAATATAGATTAGTAAGTCAAATCTTATGTTATAAGGTTCTAACGTACATGATGCAAGATTTAAGACAACACTGATCAACCCATAAGATCCGCCTTAAAGGCGATATGCGAAAGTCAAAGTTTCAGGCTTCTTCCAGCAGCCACCTCCAGAGACTGTCCGCCAGCTTTGGAAAACTTGACCATTTTCTTGAAAATTCCTCTCCCCCCGGAACCACCTTAGTGGAAAAGGAAGTGATCGAGCAATAACAAGGAGGTGGGCTGAAGGATGGCGATAAAGTTGATGCGTGTTGGCTATGAACTTAGGTCTCCACCGGAGATTTCTAACCTTCCACCACTAAGCTACACATTTAAAGTTAGTTGCTTGCCTAGTTCATGCATTGTATTCAACGAGACTTGATTTAGATCCACTAACATCATATAATGACAATAATAAACATGTCTATATTAATGACTTCAGGTTATGCGCATGAACACGTAGAGATTTTTACCTCTCAATTGATAAAGAATATAATGATCATGTGTGTTGTTACACAACAACTGGGAAGTTACATTTTAAATTGAGGTTTAGATTTTATTTTTCACACAAATATAGGTCCTTTCTGGTTCTTTTTTCATAAAAAGACCTTTAGTTAAAAAAATTTAAAAGCCCTAAAAATCCGAAACAATGAAGTCCCCGTTCAATTTTTTTATATTTATAAGTATAAACACACAAACACACGTTTACATTGCCTCAAAAAATCAGAGGCATTGTTAAATCTGGAGGCTTAGAGCCTTAGCTTAAGCAGTTTTACGCTTAAGACACCCTTGCTTCGTTGGTTCTAAAGATGGGGGCATTTGGAAAGAGACGTTGGTTATATCCACGTCTTAGGCAAGGAGGAACCTAACTTATTAGAATAAATCCTAGTTAAAATTGGATAAGTTGGTTGGAAGTTGGAACACCATGTTAACAAGTCGCTAGATGAGCTCGATTTACCTATCACGTTGGGAGCCTAGGACAGCCGGTTTGGCGTTTGGCATGGGCTAGTTGGGGTCGATGAAAATCAACATTTGGAAACTAATAAATTAATTCCAATACGAAACTAATAATTATCTGTAATTTACATATTTCTAAGTAAACTCGAACACCTGTAAAGGTTTAAAGTCATGAACGACACTGAATTGTATTAGTACTCATACGTATAACCGAATGGTAAAAAGGAAGGTAGCCTAACAACCAATGTCACAAAGTTGCGATTTAGCACTTAACGCCTTTGTTAGTACTAAGTATGCCTAACTAATTGACATGATAAATGGAATGTAGACGAAAGGAAAGAAAAAATACCACATGGATCCGCGGTACTTGAGAGTATAAGGACCAGCATCCAAGAGCCTGCCAAAATGGGTATGAACCTTATGTCTACCTTTACCAGTCTGATCCATCAAAGACAACTCGAACAAAGCGCGAACATCAGTGGCATCACTAGCAAGAGCAATGAACAAAGAAACATAAGTAGAATTGTCTTCAGGGGATTTGCCATCAGGGTAGAAATAAATAGCCCATGTATGACCACCAACAGTAAATGATTCTGAAGCTATGTATTTCCCAACACCCATTCCTTTTGATGATTCATAACCACTTATCTTGAATTCATGAGATGCGTTCACTGTGTCGGTTGATGAGATTGATGATGATGATGTTGTACTAGCTGGAATTGGAATTCCCCTTTTTGACTTTGATGATGATACTCGAACCATCGTCCCCATTAATTTTAATTCAATCCCCGATCAAAAAGGGTTTTCTTACTTTTTAATTCTTCATCACAGGGAAAATGTTAACAAAGGGGAGGTTTGTTTTAGCTTTGAGGTTATCACTTCTTATCTGATTTATTTATGGGTTTATATAAGCTTTTTATATGTCTAAATATAGGCTAATCGTATAAGGTTATAAGCTTAAAAATAAGTTTCTTTTTGTCAAACTTTTACTTTGTCAAATTTTTACTTTTTATTGAAAAAACAAAACCACATTGAAAATCAGTCAATAACTTTATTAGACGTGATAAATAGGGTTCAAATGCCAAAACCCAAGCCATTATTTCATATTCACACACCAAAAACACCCCTATGTCGTTTTACATGTCGTTTGCGTGTTATTTCACACTTTTTGGGCCTATATCATTTTTGTTTTTTTAATTTCATACAAACTAAATATTCATTTAAAAGATCACCCTCGCTTTCCCCACTTTTATTTCCAATACATTTTAAACGTTTGTAGATAGCGTTGAACCTTTGACAATTAGGATTCAAAGTTGCCCACTTTTCCATTAACATATCCTTTGTACACTTGTGATGAGATTGTCTGTTGTACATGATAAGAACCCTTTTTTAGAACAAGTCATCTTTTTAGTCACTTCCAACTTGTTGATCCTCGAAAATGGCAACATAACACATGGCTAATAACTTGTCCTCCGCCTCCGTCCAACGAGAATCAGTTCGTACAGCTTTGACGTCAGAAGTTATTTGTTGTTTGGTGAATATGTTAGGAAAGAAGAGCATAAAGGAGAGAAGATTAAATAATAGAAAGTAAATGAATATTAAAAAAAGACTAACATGATTTATATCAGGTCATGTCATAATGACAAAGGTTTGTCTTCATGGTTTATTTGTTTGACTCAGAATATACTATTGAAGAACTTCCTACTTCGGTTTGCAGTCTCACTCACTTGAAGTCACTATGCTTAGACCATAACAATCTGAAACAGGTAGCTACCGCTTTCAACTTATTCGGTGGACTTCCTGTTGTGTTTGTGGTTATATATTTAAAAGAATGCAATACCCTACAGAATGTTTCCTTATATGGCAATCCCATATCTATGGATCAGTTCCAACAGGTAAAAGCTCCTAAATATCCATTTGTAATATCATAATGTAAAATATCTGAATGAAACAAGTTTAGGAGGTTGTATGCATTCAGCCATTCAAACTAGACTTTGGGTGACTAAAACCCGCTAATTATATTCCTTGACACAGCCCAATACAACCCGTTTATAGTTCACACATTACACTTTTGTTGTTTCATAAAGGAGAGAATGAAGCACCTTTCGAGTTGAAAATAGACGAAGGTGGGTCCCTTTTTGGTGTCAAACTTTAAATATTTTTGCAACTTTTTGTTAAAGAAACGAAAAATCAAGCAGTAACGTGTTTTCACCATGAAGAAAGGTGAAGTTGCAATCCTAACTATTCATCCAAAATATGCATTTCGCTCAACTGAAGCACATCAGGAGTCTGTTACCATTCCTGCAAGTTCCACCATGTATTATGATGTCGAGTTGGTTTCATTTGAAAAGGTATATGCATGCAAAGTCTTGATCTGTTTATTTATCTTAAAGACTTTGTGAGGATAAATAGTTGAAGTAACTTAAACGGTTGCTATTTATAGGAAAAAGACTAACCACGCCGGAAAAGATCGAAACTTGTGGGAGAAAGAAAGAAGAAGGGAATACCATTTTCAAGAAACAAAAATACGAGAGGGCTTCAAAGAGATATGAGAAGGTAAACGAGTGTTGGTACAATACTACCTTTTGCTAAATCTTAGGACCTTAGAGGGTGTTTGGTTTAGTGTTAAGATGAAGTGATTCAAATAATAGTATTTGATTATGTAGAGGTCAGATAATCAGTTTTATACTTGCTTCAGACTTGAGTAATAAAAAAAATTGACTACTTATCTGACTTCTTTATCCATGTTTCTTAATAGTACTACTATAGAATATAACTACTGGATCACATACGACAGGTTTTAAAGATTGTGTACACAAGTTTGTCCCACATTAGTTAATGAGCAAACTTTTGATGTGCTCATAAGCAAGAATGCGGTGCCTTATACCAACTATCTTTATAATTCATCATGATGAGATTGTGTAGACTTGAAAGAAAAAAGTTACAAATCTTTTTACGACCATAATCAGTTTTAAAAGAAACACGTGTGTCAATCATATAAAGGCATTTTTGAGCAAGTTTTTTCTAATCATACATCCCCTTTACATAGGCTCTTAGTTTCGTCAAATATGACTCAGCTTTAAGTGAAGATGCGGAACAGCAGGCGAAAGTGCTAAAAATGAGCTGCAGTCTAAACAATGTTGCCTGCAAATAAAAATTGAGAGACTACAAACAAGCGGTAAAATTTTGTACAAAGGTAATAGATGCTGACAGCAAGAATGTTAAGGCGCTCTTACTTGGTTTACTTCTTAACTGTTGTATGATTTTGACTTGAGCTGATGTCGATTATTTGTTGTTTAAGTTATTTAGTTGCATTGATATGGATATTTGATTAAACGAAGTTGACTATATATTGAGGCTACATTTAGTCTGTGTAATGTTTATTCTTCCATAATATAACGGTTTTTTTTTTTTTTTTTTTTTTTTTTTTTTTTTTAGAAATTTTAGAAAAAATACATTATTGGAAATTTTTAGAAAAACCCCGCGCCGTGCGCGGAATTTATAATAGTAACTAAAAAAAAGTTTATTTTTGCAAACTTTTACTTTTATAAATATTAGTCAAATTTTTACTTTTTATTAAAAAAACAAAAACACGTTGAAAATCAGTCAATAACTTTATTAGACGTGATAAATAGGGTTCAAATGCCAAAACCCAAGTCATTATTTCATATTCACACACCAAAAACACCCTCTGTCGTTTTTTGCGTGTCATTTCACACTTTTTGGGCCTATATCATTTTTGTTTTTTTAATTTCATACAAACTAAATATTCATTTAAAAGATCACCCTCGCTTTCCCCACTTTTATTTCCAATACATTTTAAACGTTTGTAGATAGCGTTGAACCTTTGACAATTAGGATTCAAAGTTGCCCACTTTTCCATTAACATATCCTTTGTACACTTGTGATGAGATTGTCTGTTGTACATGGTAAGTCTGTTGTACATGGTAAGAACCCTTTTTTAGAACGAATCGTCTTTTTAGTCATTTCCAACTTGTTGATCCTCGAAAATGGCAACATAACACATGGCTAATAACTTGTCCTCCGCCTCCGTCCAACGAGAATCAGTTCGTATGGCTTTCGGCGTCGGATTCGGGTACTTCGATGGTGCTGCCTTTTGCAACTCGTTTTTTTTGTTCCGCCTTTGGACGACGAGGGCTTTTTTGGTTGCGGGATCGGTTCATTTTGTTGTGTTTCTTGAGGTGAATTTTGAGGTGGATTTTGTTGGAGATTTTGAAAGTGTTGGTTAAGCACGACATTATATTGATTATATATTTGTTCGGGGGTCGGCATATTTGGCATACTTGGCATGCCCGACATACCCGGATTAGAGTATTGTGTACCCAAAGGAGGATATTGAGAAGATGTCAAATAGCCGGACGAAGGTGTCGAAGGGTTAGATGATGACGATTGTTGTGACATACTTAGAGATTTTGGAAAAATGGATCGGTAAGATGGTTATGAGGGTTTTAAGACATTTTTTTAGTGAAAGAAAGAAATTAATAAAAGTGTTTAAAGAAATGATGATGGAAAAGTAAGTATTGTGTGTAAGTTTGATTGACTTTATATAGAGTGGTAAAGTTTATTAGTTTTAGTTAAAAAAATAAAAAATAAAAATAATAATAATAATAATAATAATAATAATAATAATAATAATAATAATAATAATAATAATAATAATAATAATAATAATAATAATAATAATAATAAAAAGCTAGTCGTTAAGCGCCAAGCAGTCAAATTCAAATGCAAACCAATTTTGGCGCTGCTTGAGTTAACTCACTTTTGAAACGGCACCGACCTATGGTGGTGTGGTGGCGCGGTTTTGAAGGTGCCAAATCGGATGACACGTAGGAATTGCGCCGAGATGGAGTGACCATACCCCTTGCTTTTATGACATTTATATAGATTATTAACATGAATTTTTTAAACAAGCATTAATCATAATTTAATATTATAATAAAACTAGTAATATGGTGTTTAAAGTGTTTGCACTATGTGTAACACCCATAAAATATCGCAGCGAAAGATAATATCACTGGGGTGCTGCTTCATAGTACAAAGTTTAAGTTATAGAAAACGACCTCTAAATGAGACGTTTTGAAAAGTTACCATTCGAATAATAAAATCAGAGTTACAAACAAGAGGTCCCAAAGTGTTAAGTTACATAAACATTTTCAAAACATTGTCGAATGGTAAATAAAGATGACATGTGAAGACTTCATTATGCAAATATCTTTATGAAATATGTTTACTGATGATCACCTGAAATGTAAGAGAGAAAACAGGTCAACTATGAAAATAGTTGGTGAGTACACGAGTTTTATAACACAAAAGCCTTTTAAATAATGTCCTCATGGCAATTATCATATAAATCTATGATGTTACAAATCCCGCCCATACAAAACTTGTAAAACTTTAGATTCACATATGATTCGATGACAATAAAAGTAAGTCAAAAACTCTTGAGAAAATGTCCACATAGCAAAGGCGATGTCAACCCATCCAATTACAAGTCCCGCCCATACAAGACTTGTAACCTATGGGTTCATGATGACATCAAATAACGACATATTATTAGCATCATTTATCCTATATTATTCGCTTGTTTTATATTATGTTATATGAGAATCGATACTTAATCGCTTACTTTTGTAATTCTCAGTTATAAACAAGCATTTAGTGAAAATTAGCTATTATGGACGTAAAATGGAGCAAAATGGATCAAGCTGGAAAAGTCTACTAAACTGACAAAGAATACTGATGAGACGAAAAGTGTACCCGTTTTAGGGGGTCATTAAGCCCTAATTCGAGTAAATGTGATCAAATATTGCCCTAAATCGTTCATTTTGTCATTTTAGGTACTTTTGAGAAGAATTCTGGAAAACATGCTAATTTCGACGTTTTTGGAGCATAAAAGTGAAGAAAACAANCAACAAAGAAAACCCAACTTGTTCTACTCCAGATACGCCGTATTACATTCCAGACATACGTATCAATCTCAAGACTTCACCAAAGATGATCCAAGACATAGAAGAACATGCGCCACATAAGAGATTGAAGATACGCCGCATCTAAAGGCGGTGTACGAATATTCGCGAATATTATAATCTTGGACCCCACGCGAAGTTACCTTGATACGCAGCATCGGACCAATCCGATGCGCCGTATCGGCCATATACAATCCTTACCAAGAAATCAAGTGAAGATTAGAAGCTTAAAGGAGAAGTCAAGGATTACAAGTTGACACTTGAAGATGCTTTCGTATTTTGGCCGTAAAATCTTCATCCGGACTCCGTTTTAGTTGATTCAAGCGGCCACGGAAAGAGAAAAAGGAGATCTATCTGATTCTGAAGGAGATGCGGTGCATTGGGTATTTAGATGCACCGTATTGAGTGATGTTCCATATTGGAATTCTAGATACACCATATCTGGTCAGTTTCAGACTTGGATGCTATGTTTACTTATAGATGCGGCGCATCAAACTCTCTAGATGCGCCGTATCGACCCCGATTTCAGAAACTATAAATACCAGACTCATTAACGAATTAGGGCATCATTAGGGACCCTTAGGGTCATTCCCAGACGATCAAAGCCTCTCCAAACAGCAGAAGATCAACCTTGAAGACCTAATTATCCTTGAAGAACATCTCTAATCATTGTTATATTACTTAATCATTCGGTTAGCGTATCGTATTCACTATGTTTCATACTCTATTCATTATGATTATGTTTATGTACTCTGTTATAGAGATTATGGGCTAACACCCTTATGTGTTAGCCAAGTTTATGATTATTTGATGTTTTGATTTGTTACTAATTCGATTGGTTGCTCAATTTTTGTTTTGATTACTTATGTTAAATAGTTTTGTTTCATTATAATAGTAAGCTTTAATCCATCAGGATTGATGGGCTTGTGGCCACAATACTGCTCCCCTTAAAATTGCTTTCCTATCGATTAAAAGTTTATATGTTGTTTATTTGGTTATTGTTATATGTGTATTGATAACCTTTGTGTCTAGCAGTGGCTTGTTCGGGGCTGCCATACCTCCTCCCACGATTACTTCACTAGCCTAATAAGTTAGTAAAATAATTCTTAGACATAAGTGATCATTAAGGGTTTACTCGCCTAGAATTAAGATACCAACGAGACAGATAAGATTACGACACTCAATATATAAAACTAGCAATAAAACAAGTGACAAGCTACTTAATAATAAACTTAGTAGGGGTGTGCATGGTTCGGTTTGGTTCAGTTTTTGGCCAAAACCGAAACCGAAAACCGAATGTTCGGTTTTTCCATAACCATAACCGTAACCGTTTGGTTTTATCTCGGTTCGGTTTGTCGGTTTTTAATCGGTTTCACGGTTCGGTTTCTCGGTTTGGTCGGTTACCCATTATCATTGGGCTTGGGCCTAACTTGGGCCAATTTGTACAAAAAGTGTTCACTGCCAAGAAATATGAATATTTGAAAGCCCACTATCTCAATCAAGTATGGCCCAACAAATGCATCCCACGAAATGAATATCTCATAAGCATGAAAAGAGCAGCCAAACATTAGTGCATACTGCAAACCAAATCTCATAAGCTATATGGATCATCATCAATTCATCATACAATCTGCAACTTAGGTCAATTTTTCAAAACAAAGGTCTAAACATAAATTCATAAAGATAACAATCCGACAATATCTTAAATTGCAACACAAACGTCTAAACATAAAACCATGAAAACTTCTAAACATAAAAAAACCATGAAAACTTCCATCACATGCCCCATGAAAACTTCAAACTCCATCACATGCCCCATGAAAATACCAACATCAAACTCCATCACATGCCCCATGAAAACTTCATGTTGAGAAGAGTCATTGTGTTATTTTTTTCCAGTAGAAAACATATCTATAAACAATTATAAATAATGGATTAGCATAATGTATAGTGAGAAAAATTAACATAGTTAAATCAAGTTTCATTACTTACCAAGTTCTAGTTTCTCCAAATTTTCTACCATCTCTTCAAGTGGTAAGCCATTAATGGACATATCTTGCAAATCCGCCGGTGTAGACCGTAACCAATCTTGTGCACAAATGAGAGCTTCCGCGGTCTTAGGCATAAGAGAGCTTCTATATTTATCGATAACCCTTCCACCGGTGCTAAATGCCGACTTCGATGCAACGGTCGAGATTGGCATTTGCTAACACATGCTTAGCTACTTGTGAAAGTATCGGAAACTTCACCATATTTTGATTCCACCAACCTAAAACATCAAATGAATTATCCCCCCTCTTTTCCGCCCCATCCTTTAAATAAATATCTACTTCGCTATAATCATCACCTTCACCATATTGGGTCTCCAAATACTTTGAAAACCCATCATCAAGGTCGATCTTCATGCTACTATCATCTTCACTAGGAGTAGAAGAAGAAGACACGGGAAAAGTTTGATCATTATGTTTGTGGAGTTTGATCTTGTAGTTCACATACAACTCTTTAAGAGCATCCTCCACAACTTTACAAATTTCGATAGTTTTCGTGGACAATGTTTTCAATCGTTTCGGAACTTGGCCACCTTGATTGGATGTTTCTGTGGATCTTCGGCTTTTAGGATAAATTAGGTCCAAACAAAATTCAAGATACTTCAACTTATTTCGAGGATCTAATACCAACGCCACATACAACAAAACATTCATATTATCCAAATTGTCCCAATACTTGTCATATTTAGCTTTCATTGAAAAGGCAATCTTCCTTTTATTTTCATCAGCATGTCGACACATTTTTGAAATAGCGGCATGCATTGTGACAAGATCTTTCACAAACATATTGCTTGTCACATACTTACACCCGAAATCTTCTTTGTCACATCATAAAAAATCCTCAAATATTCCAAAAAAAACCTATTGAACATTAAAAGTATCAGTGGCGCAACAATGACAGTAGCAGCTATTTAACTCCAACCAAACTACTAACAGTCCAAACTACTAAATTACTAACAGTAAACTACCAGATCAGTAAACTAGTAAACTACTAACAGTAAACTATTGAACATTAAAAGTATCAGTGGCGCAACTGTAATGAAATAGAAAAATACCTTGCATTTGACCAATCATCCTCATTAGGAACCCCCACAATGATCTTGGATGAATGTTTCATCAATGTTAGGCTTAAGAAAACTGGCTAAACTCCTATATGGTAACATGCTTGAACGTCTTAAGAAACATGTAACTAATGCGTACTAGGTTATTAAGGTAGTATTTAACGCATGAGCCACTGTTTATAATCCTTATGATTGGGTGCTTTACGCATCGTTGTAAGAGGAGATAAGAGCTCATAGAATTGGGGAGATATGTACGCCACCCCATGAATTGTTAAGAAATACACCCGTCATCCACGCAAGTAATACATACACCAATTAACCGGTAAAAGATAGTTAGGGAGTAAGGAAATATAAGTAAACACATTTGTCTCCATATAAGTTTTCACAACCACAATAGTTTAGTTATTTTATTTTTAATTGCAATTGTAGTTTTTGGGTTAGTTGACTAGCAACTAATTCCGCCCACTCCTCTAATACCCGAGATTTTACTTGCTTTTCAAAAAAATATAAAAATACAAAAATAATCTTCCTTCACCCTTAGACCTTTTAGAGTAGTTTTTCTAACCTAACGAACACTATTCCCTGTGAGAGAACGATCAATCCCCCGTACTTACCACTACACTATACTACACCGACCAGGTACACTGCCTGGTGGGATTGCAAGCTTCTCAAGATCCCTTGAGAGGTAAAACCTGTTGCGTGGTCGCAATCCCACGTCATCAAGTTTTTGGCGCCGCTGCCGGGGAATAGTTATTGTTTAGGTAGAATTTTTATTTTATTAGGTCTACTCACTAGATTCCTTTCTAGTGAGATTTTTATTTTATTTTTCTAGGATTTCTTTAGTCTATCTTATTCTTTGTGCCTTTGTTCGTAATACTTCTTTATGAGTAATATTGATCGTTTGATCTCTGTTATTCGTGTTTTCCGCCGTAGGAACTTTCAGTTGCCCAACCTGCCCCCTATTGTTGAAAACGAAAACCCACCAAACCTATCACCTGATCATCACTTTGACAACCATTCTGATATGGACGAATCTGACCATGACACCGACCATGAAAATGGCCCTTTTTACTATTCGTCGGATTCCGATGAAGACCTAGGGAATGGGGAAGTAGTAGATGACCCTGAAGGGGATGAAAGAGCTAACCCTCTAAATTATGTTGACCCTAGGACAAAAATTGAGAAAGATAGTTTGTTTAACATGCAATTCCCTTGCAAAATCGGATTTAGAAGCTTTGACGCCTACCTTAATTCATCTTTGCCAATGATCATCATTTCGCGTTCTGAATACAATAAAATCATGGTAAATGAGTTAGAGTATCAAGGAGATAATATTATTGCTATGGCTAAGACTTTGCATGTGTTTGTGGGGAGCTTTACCTATCAAATGGACTTTATGGTTATGGAAGATCTAAGAGAGTTTATTGATAGTAACCTCACCCAAGTTGTGTTTGGGAAGCCCTTCAAAAGACAGACCAACTTAGATGAAAGACTAATGGAAGGGTTAATTACATTCTCAGATGGGGATGAGGATTTTGTTTATCAAATGCCCCGTGCACACCCTAGGTATAAAAACTTTTCTATTGAGAAATGTAATAGGTTTCCCCTCTGTGATATATTGAGTGAGAACGATATTAGAAAAGGACTTAAGTACCCCCATGAGAAGAATAAGAGGTACTTCCGCAGATGCTTAGAGCTTAATGATGATTATAAGAAGGATGAGGCGACAATTAGGTGGCTCACGCTTGGATACGTGAGCATTAGTGACACTAGATGAGAGCACATGACTTTGAGTCTAGCTAGAAGACTCGTTAATAAAGAAAAGCGCTTCTTGGGAGGCAACTCAAGCTTTGTGTGTTTTGTTTGTTTGTTTATTTGATTTTATTTGTTTCCGTGTGTATGATATTTCTTGTTATTGATTCATGATTCAAACTAACTTGTGAAAATGCTTTATTTTGTTTTTAACTTCGTCTTAACTACATATAAA
>LBNU01024960.1:23195-37273 GCA_014162995.1 Artemisia annua | reverse complement strand
TTTTCACCCTTGAATCCTTCATGTTCAATTAAAGATAAGTCCTCACTTAAATTAATCAATATGTCTATGTGTTGGTTAATTACATCTTATGCTTGTCTTTCGATTAACATGCTAGGCTAGATTTTTCTTGTGTTTGCTTAGATCTAATAAAACCTAACTATTAATTATTGGTTGATTGGTGTGTTGTTACTTGTCTTGGATGAATGTTGCATCAATGTTAGGCTTAAGAAAACTGGCTAAACTCCTATATGGTAACATGCTTGAACGTCTTAAGAAACATGTAACTAATGCGTACTAGGTTATTAAGGTAGTATTTAACGCATGAGCCACTGTTTATAATCCCTATGATTGGGTGCTTTACGCATCGTTGTAGGAGGAGATAAGAGCTCAAAGAATTGGGGAGATATGTACGCCACCCCATGAATTGTTAAGGAATACACCCGTTATCCACGCAAGTAATACATACACCAATTAACCGGTAAAAGATAGTTAGGGAGTAAGTAAATCTATTAAACACATTTGTCTCCATATAAGTTTTTATAACCATAATAGTTTAGTTATTTTATTTTTAATTGCAATTGTAGTTTTTGAGTTAGTTGATTAGCAACTAATTCCGCCCACTCCTCCAATACCCGAGATTTTACTTGCTTTCCAAAAAAATATAAAAATACAAAAATAATCTTCCTTCACCCTTACACCTTTTAGAGTAATTTTTCTAACCTAACGAACACTATTCTCTGTGAGAGAACGATCAATCCCCCATACTTACCACTACACTATACTGCACCGACCAGGTACACTGCCTGGTGGGATTGCAAGCTTCTCAAGATCCCTTGAGAGGTAAAACCTGTTGCGTGGTCGCAATCTCACGTCATCAAATACGCCATATCATTCTTGATAGATGCTCCGTATATCAAGACTTAGACGAATATGAAGACCATTGCCTGACTTTGAAGCATACGTCGCATAGATTTATACCATGCGTTGTATATGAAACTTTGGTCAACAAAGAAAACCCAACTTGTTCTACTCCAGATACGCCGTATTAGATTCCAGAAATACGTATCAATCTCATAACTTCACCAAAGATGATCCAAGACATAGAAGAACATGCGCCACATAAGAGATTGAAGATACGCCGCATCTAAAGGCGGTGTACGAATATTCGCGAATATTATAATCTTTGACCCCACGCGAAGTTACCTTGATACGCAGCATCGGACCAATCCGATGCGCCGTATCGGCCATATACAATCCTTACCAAGAAATCAAGTGAAGATTAGAAGCTTAAAGAAGAAGTCAAGGATTACAAGTCGACACTTGAAGATGCTTTCGTATTTTAGCCGTAAAATCTTCATCCGGACTCCGTTTTAGTTGATTCAAGCGGCTACGGAAAGAGAAAAAGGAGATCTATCTGATTCTGAAGGAGATGCAGTGCATTGGGTATTTAGATGCGCCGTATTGAGTGATGTTCCATATTGGAATTCTAGATACGCCATATCTGGTCAGTTTCAGACTTGGATGCTACGTTTACTTATAGATGCGGCGCATCAAACTCTCTAGATGCGCCGTATCGACCCCGATTTCAGAAACTATAAATACCGGACTCATTAACGAATTAGGGCNATAGGGCGTCTAGTGTAATCTGATTTTACTCCTTTGTCCATGTTGGCTGACGGCGTCACCTTGTGACTCTGACGCCGTCAGGTAGGATTTCCAGCTTCTTTTGAGACTTTGTCGTTTTCTTCACTTTTATGCTCCAAAAACGTCCAAATTAGCATGTTTTCCAGAATTCTTCTCAAAAGTACCTAAATTGACAAAAGGAACGATTTAGGGCAATATTTGATCACATTTACTCGAATTAGGGCTTAAATGACCCCTTAAAACGGGTACACTTTTCGTCTCATCACTAAACAAAATGTACATCACCATATTAGCATAAAAAAACATATTGTAGTATAGAAAAACTCAAAAACATATTGTAGTATGTTAAAATACCTATCGAACACTTTCTCAAACTCGACCGCAGTTTCCAACATAAGAAACGTGAAGTTCTATCTTGTGTCAACATCAAGACATGGCTTCCTTTTACAGTCAACTTTTTCAAACTCGACACCTTTTTCGAAGCTTTCTTGCCTACCCGATGACGATCTCAAATACTTCACTGCATTTCGAATTTTGCAAATAGAATCATTTTGTTCCTCTAAACCATCTCTTACCACTAGATTGATAATATGAGCACAACACCTTAAATGGATATACTTGCAATATAAGATTGCGTTAGGTCCTTTAAGTGATTGCTTATGATCCTCTTAAAGCAAAGTGCCGTAACCTCGCTGATTGCCCCATCATTATGGATGCAACATGTACCAACCGTGCATCTGTAAAACACAGTAATCACCCCACTCTTGTAAACAACGATATATCTAAGTTGTCCTATAGTCCCCACGCCCGTTCATGATTTCGGATAATTTCGACAAATTAAGATTTTCCTCTTCTTATATCTCTCCAGCGATCATTCAACCCAATGCACATAAGACACATATAGTTATAGTTATGCTGCGACGGACGTCGATGGTGTCGGTAGTAAAGACACCACAGTTTGGATCTTTTTAAAAGCTTCTTGTTGAGCTTTCTGTTTCATTCCGNATTGTGTTATTTTTTTCCAGTAGAAAACATATCTATAAACAATTATAAATAATGGATTAGCATAATGTATAGTGAGAAAAATTAACATAGTTAAATCAAGTTTCATTACTTACCAAGTTCTAGTTTCTCCAAATTTTCTACCATCTCTTCAAGTGGTAAGCCATTAATGGACATATCTTGCAAATCCGCCGGTGTAGACCGTAACCAATCTTGTGCACAAATGAGAGCTTCCGCGGTCTTAGGCATAAGAGAGCTTCTATATTTATCGATAACCCTTCCACCGGTGCTAAATGCCGACTCCGATGCAACGGTCGAGATTGGCATTTGCTAACACATGCTTAGCTACTTGTGAAAGTATCGGAAACTTCACCATATTTTGATTCCACCAACCTAAAATATCAAATGAATTATCCCCCCTCTTTTCCGCCCCATCCTTTAAATAAATATCTACTTCGCTATAATCATCACCTTCACCATATTGGGTCTCCAAATACTTTGAAAACCCATCATCAAGGTCGATCTTCATGCTACTATCATCTTCACTAGGAGTAGAAGAAGAAGACACGGGAAAAGTTTGATCATTATGTTTGTGGAGTTTGATCTTGTAGTTCACATACAACTCTTTAAGAGCATCCTCCACAACTTTACAAATTTTGATAGTTTTCGCGGACAATGTTTTCAATCGTTTCGGAACTTGGTCACCTTGATTGGATGTTTCTGTGGATCTTCGGCTTTTAGGATAAATTAGGTCCAAACAAAATTCAAGATACTTCAACTTATTTCGAGGATCTAATACCAACGCCACATACAACAAAACATTCATATTATCCAAATTGTCCCAATACTTGTCATATTTAGCTTTCATTGATAAGGCAATCTTCCTTTTATTTTCATCAGCATGTCGACACATTTTTGAAATAGCGGCATGCATTGTGACAAGATCTTTCACAAACATATTGCTTGTCACATACTTACACCCCGAAATCTTCTTTGTCACATCATAAAAAATCCTCAAATATTCCAAAAAAACCTATTGAACATTAAAAGTATCAGTGGCGCAACAATGACAGTAGCAGCTATTTAACTCCAACCAAATTACTAACAGTCCAAAGGGAAAAATCTTTAATAATGTACCATACTTGTCACAAAAATTACTTTCGTGTAGCGAACAAAAAAATAGTCTTTCTACCCCTTATACTCGACTTTTTGTCTTTTTTGATGTATTTTCGTGACATTTTTGCCCTTGGATTTTTAATAATTTGAGGGGCAAAAATGTCAATAGTACATCAAAAAGGCCGAAAAAATAAAAGTTCGGTACATCAAAAAGCTATTTTTTTGTTCGCTACACAAAAGTAATTTTTGTGACAAGTATGGTATATTATTAAAGATTTTTCCCCATTCCAAACTACTAAATTACTAACAGTAAACTACCAGATCAGTAAACTAGTAAACTACTAACAGTAAACTATTGAACATTAAAAGTATCAGTGGCGCAACTGTAATGAAATAGAAAAATACCTTGCATTTGACCAATCATCCTCATCAGGAACCCCCACAATGTTCTTTTTCTTCTTTTTAGTTTTTCGCATCATCCTAGTGCCCTCATCACCATCTTCAGTTTCATTGTAGAAGTAAGAAGTATAATCACGTTCGGTAAGTTCAAGCCTAAACAAAACGTACATCACCATATTAGCATAAAAACATATTGTAGTATAGAAAAACTCAAAAACATATTGTAGTATGTTAAAATACCTATCGAACACTTTCTCAAACTCGACCGCAGTTTCCAACATAAGAAACGTGGAGTTCCATCTTGTGTCAACATCAAGACATGGCTTCCTTTTACAGTCAACTTTTTCAAACTCGACACCTTTTTCGAAGCTTTCTTGCCTACCCGATGACGATCTCAAATACTTCACTGTATTTCGAATTTTGCAAATAATAGAATCATTTTGTTCCTCTAAACCATCTCTTACCACTAGATTGATAATATGAGCACAACACCTTAAATGGATATACTTGCAATCTAAGATTGCGTTAGGTCCTTTAAGCAAAGTGCGTAACCTCTTGATTGCCCCATCATTAGATGACACATTATCAACCATAACTGTAAAAACACTAGTAATACCCCACTCTTGTAAACAACGATATACTAAGTTTCCTATAGTCACGCCTTTGATTCGAAATTCGACAAAAATTAAGAATTTTCTTTCTTAATTTCCAGCTATCATCAACCCAATGAGCCGTAAGACACATATAGTTATAGTTTTGCACGGACGTCCATGTGTCGGTAGTAAGACACACAGTTTGATTTTTTAAAAGCTTCTTGAGCTTTTTCGTTTCTTCCTGATATATGGACAAAGCATCTCTAGCAACCGTCCACCTAGATGGAAGTTCAAATTCAGAATTTGCTTCCCACATTAACTCTTGAAATCCCTCATCTTCAACAATGCAAAAGGGTTGATTGTCTTTGATGCACATCCTAGCTACGGCTTTTCTACAACGTTCTTGGTTAAAAGAGTGAGAAACTAAACTACCTCCAGATTCGCCCATAGTAGCAGGCTTGAAACTTATTATTGTTTGTTTCTTCTTATCTGCATTTCTATAAAGGGGTGAAGTTGTACATACAGATTTTAAATGATAACCTAAGGTGCTAGTACCATTCTGCTTTGACTTCGCAGCGAAGACCGTACCACAATAAGGACATTTAGTTGTGGTAGCACCCTCTTCGGGCTTCGGAAAATGATCCCACACAAATGATTTATATCGACCTTGCTTTTTTTCTCATCGACACCTTCATTAACACCTTCATCAATATTCTCATTAACGTGTTCATTCGCATTTTCACTATCTACATCAATGACCGGCGCCTTCTCTTTGTCCATACTTTGAGCTTCGGATGAGTCGCTACGTGATGGTTCCATCAACTGAAATAAACAAGAAATTTTAGACAAGTATAATTATTAATTAATGTTTTCATTCTACAGCTTCAGTTTGTTAGACATATGCCCATCTACATAGTTGCAGGGGAAAGATCAGAGGTGTATGTCTATACGCACAACAAAAACCACAAAACATGCCCCCATGTGAAGTAATGTCACGCATCATCAACGACTCACCCATTGCTTTCTGAGTATTTTGAACAGTAAGATGGGAATACTTAGACGAAAAACATCAACTATAAATTGTAATGCATATATTCTTTAACTGCTCTTTCTGCTACATCCAACTAAATCAATCATATTATAATTTTTTATTATAATTTTTTATTACATCCTTTTTCTTTAAATCAACTATAAATCAATCATATAATAATGCATTAGTATATCCTTTTTCCTCACATATTATAATTTTTTATTACATGATCATTATAATATTGGTTAAGATACAGACACCTGCTATTTGCTATAAAAACAAACCGGCTAATACTCTAATGGCGATAAAGTAATTATTTGCAGCAGATAAACTATAAAATAAAATTAGATTATAACAAAGACTTACCAAGGCTAAATGGCAATGGAGAATTGGAGATTGTAAAGTTCACTTTCCAGTAGAGTATAGAAGATGATATATTTATTGATTTAGGGTTAAGCCATTTAATTCCCATCACTTCCCAAGGCCAAGGCAACCGTAAAGTCTAGGCGTGATTTGTGTTTTGACGTTTGGTTTACCCAAATTTCTTGATCCCTGCTTTTTTAGTCATTTAGTAATTAGGAATATATCTATAAATAAAATATTAGTATAGTTAATGAAACGGTTCGGTTCGGTTTCCATGGTTCGGTTTTTATATCAAAACCGAAACCGAACTGAAAATTCGGTTATATGAAAAGTAAAAAACCAAACCATCGGTTTTTAGTTTCGGTCGGTTTTTTTGGTTCGGTTTTTTCGGTTTTCGGTTTTCGTTTCGGTTTTGGTTATTTCGGTTTTTTTTGCTCACCCCTAAAAGTTAGTAATTATTAAGCAGCTTTATGCGGATTCCGATTAATTGTGACAGGATTAATTAGTCAAGAAGACTTAAAATGGAATCTAGACTCTAGGGAAACTAGAGGTAGGATTGACCGCGCCTAGTCGTGAGCACCATCGCTACAGGTCTTAGGAATTTATCAAAACTCAATCATATATGACTAAACTTGGTTAACACGTTCTCCTTATCTTTGGTGTCTTCATACTTCTATTGTTTGTTTAGTTTAATTAGTTTAATATAAAACCAAACTCATGCCAGTCTCTCAGGCTGAAACCCCCCCCCCCCTTTGCGTTAGTTTAGGTTAATTTAGTGGAGTATAATACCTTTAGAATTAGTATATTAGAAATCTACTCTTAGTGATCGACACCCTACTTACCAACTAGGCTCCATTGATCGGGTACACTGCCCGTTAGTGTTGTTATAGATTAAGTCGGCATAAAATAAATATTTAAACTTGATAAACAAATAATCACCTATACAACGACACATCAAGTTTTTTGGCGCCGCTGCCGAGGAGTGAATTTATCTTTTTGCTAGTTTTATTGGTATTTTTTGTTTTTAGTTAGTTTTAGTTTGTTTGGTTTGCTTGTTTGCTAGTTTGTTTATAATCTGTTTTTCTATCTCAGAAAGATAGATACGGCGTATTCTTGTCTGTGAATATGGCGCATCTGTCTATTTTCAATACGGCGTATTCTTGTCTGTGAATACGGCGTATTGACGCTCTGTGGGCAAAAATTTTTTTTAGTTTTATTTTATTTTTAGGGGTTAATTAGTTTTTAGTATTTTTACTTTTTTTGTTTGGTCTACTGTTGTTCTTCTTGGTTGTTTTGTTTTTCAGGAAATCATGGTGATCGAGAAAAACAATGATGAACAGACCATAGAAGAATATATCCAATATGCAAGATACGGTGAAGAAAATTGGTACACAAGAAAAAAGAGACCAGGTTTGAACTGAAAGGGCACTTTCTAAAAGAGCTACGCGATAATGCTTTCAGTGGTGCAGAAAATGAGGATCCTAATGAGCATATTGAGAAAGTGCCCGAGATCGTTGATCTTTCATATACCTCATGTAGGGAAAGACCATATCATGTTGCGAGTATTCCCGATTTCACTTACTGGACAAGCCTATCGATGGGTTAAGACTATTCCTGCCGGAAGCATCACTACATGGGCCGATCTGAAGGCTAAATTTTTGAACAAGTATTGTACTCCTTTAAAGACTGCAAAGAAAGTACAAGAAATCAACAACTTTAAGCAAAGACCGGATGAAACACTTTATTTGGCATGGGACAGGTTTTATAGAATTACTTTATAAATGTCCTCAACATTATTTAACCGACATGCAGGTTGTGATTGCTTTTTATAAGGGTTTGGATGTGGCTACAAGGATGATTTTAGATTCTCAGAGTTTTATTCCTAAAATGAGTGCTAAAGACGCCTTAACTGGTATACAAGAAAGAGCTGACCACTGTGAAAGGTGGTATGATGGGGCATTCAAAAGAAATACAGATGATGATGATTCTGAAATTTTAGCTACAATTACTGTTCAAATAAATAACCTTGGCAGGGAAATAAAAAAGATGGATGAAAGGATATATGCCATCGATAATCGCTACAAGGGATGCAATGGACCTCACTCACCTTACCCACCAACTCTACCAATACAAAAAGAGGTCATTTATTTAACTACGGCGTAGTCATTTATTGAACTACGGCGTAGTGATATATTTAATTACGGCGTAGTCATTAATTAATTATTTAGTGATTTATTGTTTGATCTTTATTTCTCGTTTATTATTTGTTTTGTTGGTATACTTTCTTGGCGAGTCTTGAGACACTCTAGCTTTGGTATTATAGATGATTGGTAGTTTCTTTGAGGCTTGGTGAATTAACCCTATGACCCATAGCCGATAAGGATGTGACTTGGTGGTAGAAATATCACCATACACGTACGAATTAACCCTAGGACCACCTACCAATCTGATGTGCTTAAAGGAATTAGAGGGGATGTAAGATGTGACCAATACCCGCATCCCATTAGACTAGTCCAAGTTAGTAGAGGTACTTAAAGACTCTTGCATCTCGTAGGTTCACGCCGACCAATGAACTCTTGCAATTTAAAGTTTGTGAGAATAGGACAAGGTGTAAGATAGGTTAGGCGATTTAACCCTGGTATGTGTGTATTTACACATACTTTTTACCTATTCTAACGGACCAAAAAGACCAAAAACCCGACCATAAATGCCAAATATTTGTTGTTTTTGTGTTTTTACATGTGCAGGTACGGATATTATGGAATAAGGACAAGAATCAAAGGAAACCCGACAAAACGGGCACGAGAATGGAAAAGGGATCAAAAGCCGGAGCTGGGGAAGCAATTTTCAGAAATTCGTCAAAGATATGCTTAAATGGTCAAAGTTAACCTTTGAGTTTCATCAAATATCTCAAATAGCCCTTGGAAGATACTCTACAAGTTGGGAAATTATGGTCCTTGGATTTCATCAAAATACAAAAGTGATCCTTGCATTTCCATTTAAACCTAAACTTATATCCTAAATCCTTAAAACCTTAACCTTAACCAAATAAACAAACCCAAAAAATTCATAAACCCAAAACCAAGAACCCAAAGCCCAATTCTTAAATCACAACCCGGTCCACCCATTTTATAAAATCTGCCCCTGTCAACACCCCTAATAACAGTCAAATAATCAATCCCAAACACCCCGCCTTTTACCCTTTCCTTTTACTGTTCAGGTACCCTCCCCATTTACCCTGCTTCACACACCTTTTACCCGTACTTAATAGCCTTCTAGAAGCCTGACAACGTGTCAGAGGTGTTACATCACGGATTGCCAACCTGGCAAATCCCAAGCATTTGATTGGCTGCTACACCTCACGCAAGTAATCCAAGGGCCAAAAATAGAGATCAATGATTGAATGATGATCAAGGGCTGCTATTAGAGTTCCAGAGACTTCTCACAGACCCAAGAAGATCCTCAGCCGAGGATATAAAAGCTCTTCCTCACACCATAATTTGTTTGGTTAGACTTTAGGAGTAGTGTAGGAAGCTCTTAGTCTAGCTTAATTTTAGCTTAATATAGCCTATTAATCATGTTTTGTTGATTCTTCAAGTAATGTAACTCAAATTTCTAGTATTAATAAAATTTTAGTTTTACTTTTAAATGTTGCCTCAATTTACTTTTCAACTCGTTTCATGATTTCTTATTGTTCAAAATCACTTTGTTTACTGTTCCATAAGTTTTTTATGAACTTACTAATAGCTTAGGGTAAGCTTCTGTTTAGATAGTTGTTGTTTCATTGCAAAATCTCAATAGTCAATGAAAGTCAAAGGGTAATCACTATGAAGATTCTGGGTTGATTGATGTTAGATTCATGTTTCTGGTGTTGCTTAAGCCTATTCAAAGATAGGCTTTGATCTAATGTATCCTCTATTCAGCTGAGGATTGAGTTGTAAGTTCTTCTTTTAATTTGTAGTATGAATTGCATTTTCTGCTTAAATTCCTTCTTTAATTGCTGTGATATCTGTTATTTAGCTTAAATCTGCTCTATTTAGCTTATTCCAGTTGATTGTAGTTTAAATGAGTGCTTATATTAGGCTCTTGTATGCTTTAGTGTAGCTTTAAGATTCCACTGCCATGTTTTAGTATAATCTGAGATTGCTTGTTCTTGTTGTTCTTTGTGTGAGATCATTGTTCATTTAGCTTCAAATATAGTTAAGTAACATAGCTTGATCATAAGATTGGTATTTAGAGGCTTAAATTTGCATATCATAGTGTTAACTGCCACTTTAAGAGGTGTTTGGGACAGTAGATTTAGTTTGGTAAAAACTTGTTTTAGTCATTTCCCTAAATTCTATTTGTTTTATATCAGCTTTAGTGATATATTGTGATCAAGTCTCAGTATATTTAGTGAGTTTTGCACCTTTCATAGTGAATTTGCAAATTCCATGTTCTAAATCACATTTACATAGCTACTAGTAGAATACTTAGGATTTAGGTGTTGTAGCTGTTTCGATTGCTCCATTATGGTTTAGAATACATGCTTTATATCTTTTATCTATGCTTCATTAGTCAAAATAGGAGTTTTCACCCATTTCAATAGTCAACTGTGCATCATAAGCTGGACAACTAGCCACTTTTGCAGCCCTTTATCTTCTTATCCATAGGTGCTTTTAATCTGATTTTTGATTTTACTAATAGTTCATAGTATAAGCTGCTTTGGATTTCACTCTTGTAGGTTAGCCTTTAGTATTGAAGCTTGTGTACTAGCTTGAAATAGGCCTATTTGGACTGCACATGCCCTGCTCCATCTCTTTTATCCCAACTGCCCTGTTTCATAAGCCTTTATCTGCTGATCTAGTTGGTCTCTTTGCTTGATTTTTGGTTTTTTAGAAAGCCCTTACTACTAGCTTAATGAACTTGTGTGTTGTCTGCACTTTAGAGCTTATTTGATTGCCTTATTTTGACATGCAAAAGTTGCCCATTTGGCTGATTTTCTATACCTGTTGATGCAAATTTATGCCTAGATACCAATTTTCTCATCTCTGTATCTGCTTAACTATAAGTGATGTAGGCTTGATTTTTGGTTTCTTAGTAGTTGGTAGTATAAGCTTCTTGAGTTTTCTGTTTGGTAGATTAGCTTGTAGGATAGGTAGTTTATTTTATGGCTTTTAATTGCTCCCTTAGGCTGCTCAAGTATCAGTTATGCTTATGTGTTTTTTCTAGCTTCTATGCTTATTTGTTTCACTTATATTGCTCAGTTAGTGTTTAGAGCTTACTTAGATTAGATTTAGGTATTTAGGAGCTTGTTAGGCTGAGCACAAGCTCTTACAAGCTTGTGCTCATTTGTAGTTTTTTTTTTGCATTATTGATTTTCTTAAGTATTCCAAAATTGTTTCATGTTTCTGCTTCAATCTCAGCTTAATCCAAGTTTTTAAAAAAACATTTTCTTTCACAAAAAGTTCCCTATTTTAGTTTGTTATTAAGTTTAAAAAAGAAAAGCTCAAAAATAAAAATAGTTTTGCAAAAAGTGGGCAGGGGGATTCGAACCCATGACCTCCAGCCTCACCACAGCTCAACACACGCACCTGTAACCATAGTTGCCCTTGGGTCTTTTCTGTTATGCTTCTCCCCTTTATTTCTTTTATAGTCTTAGTTAGCCTTTTAGCTTAATTAGCTTATATTGCTTATTTCCAGCTTTTTAGGATAAGTTTCCCCACCCTCTTATTCTTCCTAGATAGTTTTTAGTAGTAAGTAGTTATAGAAAAATCTCAAAATTATATGATAACATTTTCTATTTTTAATCATTTTCTTTCTTTTTAATAGATTTTAAATCATAATAAATAAATAAAAAGTCAAAATAATATTTTTCTTTTTCCTAAAATTTTCTTTTATCATTTTAAAGTTTTATAAATTTCATTTGAGTCCGTAGGTTTAGTGTAGCTTATAATTCACTTTTTATTTGGTTTAATAGACGTTTTATTTAGTTTACGTTTACGTTTTTGACGTTTGTGCTTTACGTACTTGTACATTGTGCATAATTACTTGTTTTTGTTTGGATTTTCATATAATTAGTTTTAAAACTCAAAAACTTTCACTTTTCACTTTTTCACGACACGATTTCACGAATCGTTGACCACGATTCTATTCACCTTCACACGGACCACGACCCGGGTTTTGCTTATTCGTTGAGCAATACTTTGGACTTATATGATATAAATTGGTTTTAACACATCAAACCCTTTGAGTCTAATGAATTTTACCCCCAGACGAAATGATTGTAAATACTGTTACTTAAAAGCGGTTAGAGAATTAGATCATAATAATTATCATCCCATTAGTTGTTTGCCAGAAAACCATGCCTATTAACCACATCGTACTCATCTCATTTACTTTCGTAATTTGTTTCTTTCGATTTATTAGTTTAATTATTATTCAACTTGAAAACCCCCTTTAAAAGCGTGACATAGACTTAGATTAGGATCCATAACACATAGCTCTTGGGACGACCTCGGTTTTACCATTTACTAGTCTACACACGACCGGATACACTGTCCGTTAGTGCATTAAGGTAGACCATAGGTAATCGTGAAATTATAAATATTAAAACCTTGTCAGTAAATCCTGCATCATTTTTTGGCGTCGTTGTCGGGGAGCTATTAGGATTTTAATTTGAGTCTTTATAGTTTTTAATTCTTTTTATTTAGAGTTTTTGTTATTTTTGTTTTCTTCCTTTTGTCTCTTCTGTTTTCTTTGTTTGTTAGTTTGTTTCAGGAAATCATGGAAATGTAGCCGGATATTGATAATATGACTATGAATGAGTATTTGGAGTATGTGGAAGAGAAGAAGTATAAACAAATGAGAGACATCCGATCTAGGAGAGCTCCTACAAGATTCTCTTCTTTTACACTTTTATACTTTTACACTTTTACTATAACATTTAACAAAGGGATAATTCCCTATGTACCCCACAAGTACAACACCACTTACCCCTATTGCCCCAAAAATTTTCTTTTTCTCCAAATACCGCATGGGCGGAGGTTGCTCAAAATTTTTGGGCGACTGTGATGAAAAAGTGTCAAGTGTCCCCTACCATGTACTTACATAGTACTAGTTATACTAGGTACTTTTTTGGGCGACTGGACCCACAATTATTGAGCGACTTGTCTATTTTGTCTTTTTGTGAAAAAAAATAATAATAGTTAATTACATTTTTGGTCCTTGTCGTTTGATTGGTATTTCAATTTTGTATATTCATATATATTCATCTAATATATTCATCAACATATTCATCTAATATATTCATCAAATATATTCATCAACATCTATCTTATATATTCATCAACATGTATTCCTCATGTTCACCACTCAGTTTTCAATTGAAACAATCAAAAATGAAGATCTATTTTTAGAACCAAAAAATCATTTTCCAAACAGCAAATACAAAAAATAACTGACCATAGTAGCAATATGGTCAACAAGAAAAATAAGTAAAAAAATATTATGAAGTAAAAAGGCCTCACAGATCTTGGTGGATAAAGAATCATCAAATGATATTTATAACTCATCAAGAGTAGCAAATATTATCCTTACATCACTGGCCATTCAAAAACAAACAAAAATATAATCAAAATTTTCTAAAAAAACATTAGAAAAACATATAGAAATGAAGAGTAGCATTTCATCGAACACGTTTCGTATAGAAATGTTGACTTTTTTTCCTCACTTTATATTACCACTAGAGTTGGCAATTTCTGACACGGACCTGTTAACACGACACGACACGACCTGTTCTTAACAGGTTTCGTGTCACCCCTTAACAGGTTTCGTGTCTTAACAGGTCCGGACCTGTTAAGACACGAACAATATTAACAGGTTTCGTGTCTTAACAGGTCTGGACCTGTTAAGACACGTTAAGACACGAATATATATATGTTCTAAAAAAA
>LBNU01024958.1:108382-119042 GCA_014162995.1 Artemisia annua | reverse complement strand
GCTACTCCAGTAGTGATGGCTATTGGTAAAGAGACATCAAATCCGTTATTTTCAATGATTCACCTCTCACAGGAGTTAACACACCTGGATGTGATGAGAATAGTATGAAACTAATCTGTTTTGATGTACATCTTGTCATTTGTTGCTGCAAAGATCTGAAGTTTAATGTTTGGTCACTCTTAGAGATGTGGATGTTTTGATTCTTTGCTGCTGATGTTCGAATTAAATCCTCTTATTCTGAAATGTTAAGATCTATCAAGAATCTTGAACTTAACCAGGTCAAATTCAAGATTAGGGGAGGATTGTTGGGAATTATGCTAAGTGAGAATTCTGCTGATGGATTCTGCTGAAGAGTTGGAATCTGCTGAAGATAAGTTTCTTCGGAAGAATAGTTTCTGCGTATTGTGTTTCTGTGGATATTGATAAACCGCGTATTTCGTAATTTAGTTAGGATATGCATGAGTTTTATTAGGAGAAGATAATGCATATTTTCTATAGTTTATAGAATATACGTTTCTTGTGAAACGGTTTAGGGTTAGGGTTCCTTGTCTATAAAAGGAACATATTATTATATTTTATGTACGAGTTTGAAAAACAAGTTTTAGTTATATAAAAGATCCATAGAGGATCAAAACGTTCTTAGTAATCTGTGTTCTTACTTGTGTTTGTTTCCGCTTTAGAATACAAGTATTGGAGACTTTCTATTAGAGTGTTTGTGATTACATAAACATTGCTAACGATTCACGAATGCTCAAAGATCTATCAAGGTCTAAGTTTCAACAGTTACCCCATCCACTGTGGCTCTAAGAGTATCCACAGTTTCATGTGTATCTCCATCTTCAATGGTGATGGACTCAATAGAGTTCCAAAACTGTTTTACCGGCCTCATGTTTAACAGCCAAACTACACAACCAACTAAGCTATTGTTAGCTTCGCTTTTTTATAAAGATAACGTCACACAAGTGAAATGGACTAGGTTAGAAACTACAGGGACTACTATTGTCAAGTAGGCAAACATGTAGTGTTAGGAGCCTATAAATACCCCTCATGACTCTCCATGAGGGGTGTGGGAAATCATTGTGTATCTTACATTGTGTCAATCTAATAAACCTTTGTTTTCTTCACCTTTCTCTCTCTACTTTCTCTCTCTAGAAATAACCATGTTTATTACATATTTCGATCAACCGCGACCTCCGGAACGTGAATCTTGGCATATACAATTGGCATCAGAGCTAACCAGGGGCGAATCGTGGTGTTTTGTGGTGTAAAAATGTATTTTTGGGTGTTTTTTCTCGGAAAAGTACGTTTCTTATCGAGTATGTATGCATTTTATCGAGTATGCATGAATTTTATCGAGTAAGGATCACAAATTTCGAGTATGGCATGTATTCTATCGAGTTTGGCTTGCTTTTATCGAGTATGGAGTGGTTTTATCGAGTATGGAGCCAAATCTCTAGTTTTTTCGAGTAAGAATCTGTTTTTACCGAGTAAGGAAGTCATATTATCGAGTATGGCAGATTTTACCAAGTAAGCAGAAACTACCGAGTAAGGTCTGGCAGAAACTACCGAGTAAGCCAAAACTACCGAGTAAGGCCAGGAATTACCGAGTTAGGTCCATTTTTACCGAGTAAACCATATTTCTAGGGTTTATCGAGTAAGAACTATCGAGTAAGGTCAACTGTTTCGAGTAAGGGGCTGTTTTATCGAGTTTGAGAGATTTCTATCGAGTAAGGACCTAATTTTATCGAGTGAGCTTATTTTTTATCGAGTAAGCATCATATTTTCGAGTAAGGGTTTATCATATCGAGTTAGGGCTTATATTTCATCGAGTAAGCACTTGATATCGATTAAAGGCTTGTGTTTCGAGTATTCTTCATATGGTTTGCCGAGTAAGGCTGGTCCAACCTTATCGTTTATCGAGTAAGGATTTCTTTTCGACTAATTCTAAACAAAACTCTGCCGAAATTGACTTAGGATATCGAGTAACGAGATGGGATTTTGAGTAAGGAAATATCAAAAGATTAATACATAAACAAAACCCTAACCTCATCGAATCACCTAATGTCTATATACCCTAAACCCTAACTTCCACCTTACCTAAACACATGAGATTATTGGTAAATCCATTTTATAGATCATGATTCATTTCCTTGTTTCATTATCATGAACACCAATATATCTCAAACCACCTCAAACCACACCACGAATTGCTTAAACGATCCTAAACAAGATTCACACTCAAATGACAACGGCTAGTATCGTATTTTTGTGACTATGGAGATAATACTTTATCATCTTTCTGGAATTGAAGTACGTTTCAAGGGCATGTGTACTTATTTATCTCAAAGTCTAGGGGAGGATGGATGCATGACTTTCGAAGATACTTGTTTGGGCATATATTAAAGATGACGAAGACTTGGTTATCTAGTTATCATAGGTCAAGGGGTGGACGGACGAAGACCTAGTTAACTATCACTTAAAGGAGTTACGTTGTAGTGCTCAGTGTCACACAAAGATGTGGATAATCAAGAGGTGATGTACGTCTTATACTTGATGGTTGGTTGGTTGAAGAGTATAGAGTACAAAGAGATTCGATGGTGTATGAACTCTCAACACCGTTCCTAGTCACATCATTGTACAAGATTAAGTCACATATCTACGGGTTATTTACTTCATTGTCAGATTGGTTATATTGGGTTGTTTCTCTAGTTATTGGTCATTTACTAGCTCGTTGGAATTTGAAGAGGTCGCTTAAAGGTTGAAGAGAAGAGAAGAGATTGTAGACATAAGAGAGTCATATCCTATCAACATATTCTCACAAATTATGCTTTCATGGTCTATCTATATTGCAACAGAAGTGTAAAGTACGGGTAATTTTGGTATGTACACACAATAGTATGATGATTTCGATAAATCGCAACCATCAGGATGGAGAAGAACATGCCAAAAGAAGTAGTGTTTCATCTCTAGTACGTTGGTTGTTCGAGGGAATTGTGCTTACACTAGAACCGAAGAAGTACTAATGATGTGTACATCGGAGCGTATTACCAACCTTCTGTGCAATACTATGTGAGTTATGCTATGACGATGCTCCCAGAACGACAACCATGGTGCAAACTCATTAGTATCTACCTTATCCGCTGCGAGATGAGAAGAGAGTTGTCAGTTCAGGAGGGAGCAGAAGAAAGAAAAAAGGCTCACTAGTTAGGAGGGAGTAATAACCTAACTAGACCATTGCAGTTGAAGTTCAGAGCTACATAGACCTTTGCCGTCAGTGTCAAAGATCAAACACCGAGATCGTCGGAAAAGAGAACTTCAATTCTGCATCAATATCTAGGCTACAGAGACTCTGCGCTTCAACATCATCAACATAGTTTACTATTGTTGTAATTTTACATTTTTAATGTATTTATAGGTCTCATTGTAACCATTCAAGTGTGACGATATCTTGGAGGGAGATTGTTAGCTTCGCTTTTTTATAAAGATAACGTCACACAAGTGAAATGGACTAGATTAGAAACTACAGGGACTACTATTGTCAAGTAGGCAAACATGTAGTGTTAGGGGCCTATAAATACCCCTCATGACTCTCCATGAGGGGTGTGGGAAATCATTGTGTATCTTACATTGTGTCAATCTAATAAACCTTTGTTTTCTTCACCTTTCTCTTTCTACTTTCTCTCTCTAGAAATAACCATGTTTATTACATATTTCGATCAACCGCGACCTCCGGAACATGAATCTTGGCATATATAGCTATGGTATTACTTTGTTACATTTATGCACCAAACTCTTTTTAAACTCAAATTTCATGTGTAATATTTTGTGTTATATTTACTCAGTGAGTATTATAGTTGTGGGCATGCAAATGTTTTATTTTCTTCCAGGTTGTAGTTTGTAATGTATATGTACGTAGGTAAGGAAAAGTAAACAAGTGAAGTTTTTAAGCATCACAAAACGTATTATCAATATGACTTATATGCCGTTAAAAGTTTCTAATAATTATTTTACTTCAAGCATAACCACGCAAAGAATGATAATGCCACAATGTTTTCGAAAAATAGATAATGAGCGTGAGGAATAAATGAGTCAAGCTAGCTAGGATCGACAGGTAACATGAGATGAAAAATGGACAAAGTGTGTTTAGAGCTTGACTTACAACACTACAGATGGGTGGGGAGAATGCGAGATAGGGACTAGGATTCGATAGATGGTCGTTGTAACTTGTTTCATGACCAAACCATGATACGAGACCAAGTGTTTGTTGTCCCATGTCACGACTCGAGCTCCAAGGTTTCTAGCCAAGTCTTCACTCGTTCACAGCATGTGTAAAAGACTTGGGAATATTTGGAACTCTAGGAACCTGGCTACTCTTTCTCGTACAACACCAAAAAGGAAAAACAAGGACTTCGAAAGTGTTTTGGAAATATTTTGAAGTATCAGTGGTTGTGTATGTATCACAGAATGTTTTGGAGAATGGATGTATGCGTGTGTGTTTCTGTCTACATGAGGGAGTACATATATTTTAGTTTTTGCACAACTTGTCCTATAATTGGAGGGATAAGGATAGCATGTCAAATTGTCAGGGAATATTACAAGTTGTGCGAAGTTGGGAATTATGATATGATCGAATAATATCTTAGGCCATAAGGGTTCGATTGAGTTTTGCTATAACAGAAGTTCAAAAATAATTTTGTAATGTGGCCAAAGTGAATTTTTAAGAGGCCACGCTTGGTTTGTTTTTATTACATCCGAATTCCCAATGATTTTTAATTGTGACCAAAGAGTTTGTCAAGTTGCTTAAGTAAGATAGATCGATTACACTTTATTTATTAAGGGTCTTTTGGTTTGCTTAGCGTCACAGGAAAGAAAAGAGAACAAAGGAGAAATTGAAATATACATTTGAGTTTTGTAACATTTGGGAACACACATGTTTCTTAATGACAAAAATATTTACATTTGAAACCTTGTTGACACACTATTTATAAAAAAGACGTTTAAAGAATGGTGGACACGGCTAAGCTTTAACATTTATTTTTCTATCAAACATTCGTTTAAAATAAAACATGTTGCCATTCTTGATTCTTAGTTGGAAGCTTAATCGAGTCATACAATTTGTTATATATCTTATGTGACGAAATTTCAAATGGTCTTACCCAAGTAAACGTAGGTTGGGACAATGTGAAGAAAAATTCTAAAAGGGTAATGGGCTTATATTGGGCTTAGGAATAATTTAAGGGTCCGGTTTAGTTGAAGATTAGCTTTTAGGTCCGTTAACAAATAAGGGATTTTTACAGGACGTAACAGTACCTACCCGTTAAACAGAATTCCTGCTAGAATTCTAATCTAACATAGTTATCGGCAGGCGTGATACTGAAATAATCCAGTCATAGGTATCAGAAGTCGTTGAAGAAAGATCCTAGCGTGACGGTCATTGCCCATTCTAAGCAAGGTGTTGGCAAGAGTGTAAGCACGATTTAAAAGGTTTCAATTGTTGGAGTCTTATGGGGGTAACCTACCCGTTAAACAAAGGATTTTGTTAGTAACAGGTTTTTAACAATGAGGGTTTCGGATAAGGACTTGACGAATATAGAGAAAGTTGTTGAACCTTAGTTTTCGTAGATGATGAATCAATTTGTTCCTGAGTGGGGAATAGCAAGCTTAGTGGCTCTAGCTCTCGTAGGTGTAGCGATGTTTTTCGTCAAAGCTTATGTATCAGGGTTTCTTATCCAACTAGGTACGTTCTTGTAACTATCATGACTATTGCTCGTTCTAAAGAAGTAATTTCTTAAGGCTAGGATTGAGGAGGCAAACTTTCCCATTTTCGAGCAAAACCCTCAAAAGCCTTTTAGGTAACCGATTTTTACTTAATCTCACAACTCATCAAACAAGAACTGTCATGAGATTAGGCTAAATCGGTTTGATTAACAACTTGTTTCTAGCTTGATCTTCGCAACTCATCAAACAAGAACTGTCACATAGATCAAGCCGAGAAATAAGTGGTTTGAAGGAGGTCTATTGAAAATTTGGCTTGATCATGGAATTGCTTACACATCTGATACTTCTCCTCCCTTCATTGCATGATTCTTCCTGAATTAGACATAGGTGATCAGGCTATGTATAATTTAGGAGTAACAATGCAATGCTTGGACTAATCGTCTCATATGATGATCAGTGTTTCAGTCAGTTCATAGAAATCTCCCCTAGGTGCTAAAATCACAGGAAGGTTTAGAATAGGCATACGTAGATATGTCATGCACGTGACAGAAAGTGTGTTGAGTGTATAATTCAATATACTAGGATGTTTGTACAGCATAAATTACCTAGAAGTCACATAATCGTCTGGCAAATGGAAGGCACGGAGAGCGTAAGGCTATAAAATGTTTTGTTTGTAAAAGTGGTTATAGTTCGGATCCCAATTAGACCCGCTTCTCTATAACTGAGGCTCTGATACCAATCTGTAACACCCCCAAAATCAGGATACGCAGCAGAATTAAAGCTGGGTGTTACTTGATGGCACAACAGTTATAATGATAGAAAACGATTCCCAGTTGAGTTGTTTTGAAAGATTTATCATTTGAATTTATAATATCAGAGTTTACAAAATGAGGTCCCAGTAGTTTCCTATAGTTTTTAAATGATAATAAACTTTTATAGCCTTTATGAGTATCCGTGCTCCTCCGCGCCATCCTCGCTAATTATGAACCTGAGATAAACATGCTAAAGCGTCAACACAAAGGTTGATGAGTTCATAGAGTTTGTCTTAAAACAGTTGAAAAGCTTTTAGAGAATGTTTCGATAGCAAAGGCATTGGAAATCCACTCAGTTGCAAGTCCCGCCCATACAAAACTTGCAACCTGTGTGTTTACAACCCACTGCTAAAAATATAGTATAAGCAAGTCATGTATGTTTCAAAGAATGTTTCCACAGCAAAGGCATCGTAAATCCACTAAGTTACAAATCCCACCCATACAAGACTTGCAACCTGTGTGTTTACAACCCACTACTAAAGTATAGCATGATTACAACATATGTGTGTACGATATATGCACGCTTAATGTAAAGTGTTGGGAATTATGCTAAGTGAGAATTCTGCTGATGGATTCTGCTAAAAAGCTGGAATCTGCTGAAGATAAGTTTCTGCGGAAGAATAGTTTCTGCGTATTGTGTTTCTGCGGATATAGATAAACCGCGTATTTTGTAATTTAGTTAGGATATGCATGAGTTTTATTAGGAGAAGATAATGCATATTTTCTATAGTTTATGGAATATACGTTTCTTGTGAAACGGTTTAGGGTTAGGGTTCCTTGTCTATAAAAGGAACATATTATTATATTTTATGTACGAGTTGGAAAAACAAGTTTTAGTTATATAAAAGATCCATAGAGGATCAAAACGTTCTTAGTAATCTGTGTTCTTACTTGTGTTTGTTTCCGCTTTAGAATACAAGTATTGGAGACTTTCTATTAGAGTGTTTGTGATTACATAAACATTGCTAACGATTCACGAGTGCTCAAAGATCTATCAAGGTCTTAATTTCAACAAGTGGTATCAGAGCCTCGGGAGAGTCTCTGTGATACTAAGAATATCACCTTTTTACACACTCATAACCAAAACAACCAACCATCATGCCTGGATCTGACAATGAGTCAGAAGTTACACACAATCAAAACACCACATCCTTACAACAACTCAATCTCACAGATAGTAATGCAAAATTCCCTTACCTCAAGAAAGAAGAATATTAACTTTGGGCTATGAAGATGCAGAACTGGATCACCAATATTGACTACAATCTTTGGAAGGTGGTCCTTAAAGGTAATAGCCCGAAGAGGACTGGAACTGATCAAGAAGGAAGGATGTACCATCTCGATCCTACAACTGCTGAAGAGATTCTAGCTGTGCAGAGGGAAAGTAAAGTCAGAACTATTCTCCTTCAGGCTATACCAGAGGATCACTTGGGCGACTTTCACTTCATGACTGATGCAAAGGATATCTGGATGGCCATAAAAGCTAGGTTTGGTGGGAATTAGGAGTCCAAAAGGATGAGGAAATCAATGCTCAAGCAGCAGTTTCAAGAGTTTCAGATCACAGAGGAAGAAGGTATCCACAAGGGATATGACAAGTTTCACAAGATCCTGAGTCAACTGAATCAGCTGAAGGCCAGGCCAGACAATGAAGATTGCAATGCAAAGCTCCTGAGATCCTTACCTCCATCTTGGCTGCAAGTAAGCATTGCACTCAAAGCTAAGGGTGGACTGGACATGACGTCTTTTGATGATCTATACAACAAGCTTAAAACTCTTGAGCCAGATGTCAGAAGTCCAATTCGTTCATCCACTCCCACTTACTCAGCTTTTGTCAGCTCCACCTCAAATATGATGTCTCATACTTCAAGCCCAATATCCTCAGCTTCATCTTCATGCACCACCACCAAATCAAATACTCAATCACAGTCCAGCAGTGTATTGGAAGATGTACTTCACTCCTTTGTTGCTGACTATGAAACTCAGCAACAACTGGCTTATGAGGACTTTGAACAGGTGGATCCGTTGGATATGTAAGAGATGAACTTGAAGTGGCAGGTGGCAATGCTCTCATTGAACATCAAGAGGTTTGAGAACAAGTCTGGAAGAAAGTTTGGGTTCAATGGAAGAGATCCAGCTAGGTTTGACAGAAGAAAGATCAAGTGCTATACTTGTGGACAGATGGGTCACTTCTCAAGAGAATGCAAGGATAGGAAGACTACTGATGAGGTTAGGTACTCTACCTATCAGCAGAATCAAGGAGAGGTTAGAACTTCCAAAGCTGGACCTTCCAAAGCTTTGGTGACTGTGGATGATCATGTTGACTGGAAGACTCATGAACGTAGTGATGGTGAAGCTGATCAGAGTGGATTACTGGCCAGTTGTGATACAGAAGATTGTCATGATCAAGTTGCCTTTATGGGCATCTCTCAGGTACAAAATTGTTTGTTTGGTTGTAGTGTCAAATATAATGAGCTTAAAGTATCTTATGATGAATTGAAACCACAATATAATGAATGTTATAAAGAACTTGAGGCATATAAAAATGGTTTAAGGACTTTAGAAAAACAAAAAATTTGGTTTCAAAAGAATCAGGCTACTTATGAAGAAAAAATCAGTGTGTTAAAAAGAGATTTAAAATGTGCACAAGATGAGTTGATATACACTAAGAAAGTGAATGCTAAATTAGAATCTGACAACCAAGTACTTAAAGAGGAGCTAGATAAGGAAATAGCTACACACAAAAAGTGGTTGATATCAGGTGATAATCTAGCTAGTTGTTTATATGGTAGTCAAGCTGTAAATTCTAATATAGGTTTAGGTTTTAAAAAGTATGTTGGCTTAGAAGCTAGGAATGACCTTGGTAGGTCCACACCAGCAGGTTTAGCTAATTATGTTAAAGAAGGTTCATTACATGATGTGCCTGGACCTATAAGAGGAGAACACATGCCCATTGACCTATCCACCACTGTAGACTTTGATGGATCACATCATCTTTATGGCAAAAAGTCAAGTGACTTGCCTGACCCTAATTCTAATACTGCTGACTTTGTCTCTTGTTCTACCAGTGACATAAGCCTAGTTATTATCACCCAATGTATATGGGGTGGGGGGCACCATGGGAATCTGCTGTTAAGCCCTCAGCAGGTTGTTCTTGGACTAATAAGGGACATAACTATCAAACAAGGTCTTAGTTTCAACATAAAGTATAATAGCCTACTGAACCTCATGACAAGAATAAGCAACAATGCTTCATAGCTAGATTATATTCACCCAAAGCCATGAATCTGGGGCAAAGGGTGGGGGTGTCAACCCGATAGTACTATCAATACCTCTCCGTCGGCTCCATCCAGGAGTTAAACAGTGGTGAAAGAATCAAGAATCGAATAACTGTAACACATTAAGTCATATATCGTAATGAAAACCACACATCATGTTTAAGAGTATAAAAGCATAGCATAGCATATGTGTAAAGTTTGTCTTGAGTAAGAGCAAATGGTTTAAGCATGTATCTCCCCCAAAGAGTTTTAAACAAGTATTAGAAGCGTAAAATTGGGGCTATGACTCACGGTAATATGTAAAAGTTTAGAGTACTTATGAAAGTAAAAGCAAGTAGTTGAGCATCTCTCCCCCAAAGAGTTTATAAAGCAGTTAAAACGAGTAAAAGTGGGGCTATGAAACTCACCTTAGTGTTATAGTTGCTAGAATAACGTAGTGTCACACGTAGAATAAGAATGTCTTCAACAGACGACCTGAATAATAAGGAAGTCTAAGATTTCGATAACTTAAGTTTGACTTATCGCGAATAACAGTGTTGAGTGACAAAATGGTTTTGTGGCAAAGGTGGCTTGCATGATGAAATGCTTAAAGTTCAAAAACAAAGTTATATACTATATAACTTGTTTATATGTATAATGTATCGTTATTGTATACATTCTCATCTTATATAGTAATATATAATTTATCAAAAGTTAATCGATGATAAATTATAGTAAGAATAGAATATTTCTAGTTACACGAATCAATGAGTTTTATAAGAATAAACATTTCTGTTTTAGTATCAAAAATAGCCTTAGTTATACTTTTCAATATTACGTTATATATATATATATATATATATATATATATATATA
>LBNU01024958.1:81117-97503 GCA_014162995.1 Artemisia annua | reverse complement strand
AGATGACTTGTGTCTCCGCATCTAAAGCACTTTCTTTCTCCCTTTTCTTTCTTATCATCACGATCTTTTCGGGAAGCTTTCTTATCATCTCTAGGTTGCCTTACATACTTCCCTTGTCTTCGAAAGAACTTCTTGAAGTCTCTAAAGGCCATTGCATATTCTTCATCATCACTATCCGAGCAAGATTCTTCATCATTGCTTGATTGAACTCTAGCTTTCAAGGCAATAGACTTGACTTTTTCTTTCTTGCCTATAACTATTTCCGAATCTTTTTCCATTACCATTTCATGAACTTTAAGGTTTCCAATTAGCTCATCAAGTGACATGCTTGAAAGATCCTTAGATTCTTCAATTGCCGTCATTTTGGCTCTCCACTTCGGATGGAGTGCTCAAAGGAATTTCCTGACAAAATTCTTGCTACAAAAAGATTCATCAAGTGCTTTAAGTGAAGTAATAATAGTGTTAAACATAGCAAAAGCACAATCAATAATCTCAACTTCGGGAATAGTAAATTGTTCATATTGTTGAACAAGAAGATCAATTTTGTTATCCTTAACTTGTGAGTTTCCTTGATGAGTGCTATTAAAGATTGCCAGATCTCTTTAGCGGTTTTACACATAAAGACTCTTTCATACTCTTTCTTTGGTAAAGCATTGTAAAGCACCTTTTTTGCCTCATTATTTTTAGCAATCAATTTCTTTTGATCTTCATTGTGTTTGGTAAAAGAGCTATCCTCATCTTTACCATTTGTACCATCCTTAAAAGTAGCTATGTTATCACCTTCAATAATTATATACCATAGATCTATATCTTTTGACTTCACGTAGGTATCAAAACAGTTTTTCCAATATATGAAACCATTAGCTTCAAATAGTGGTGATCTTTGCATAGATTTCCCTTCTTTGTAATTTTCAAAATCCATGAATCGTTTCAAATTTTAAAACACAATTTATTTTAAAAACTTGAGTAACGTAGCTCTTGATGCTAATTGTGGAAAACTAGAAGGGGGGTTGAATAGTTTACCGGTTTTTAACTTAATTATCTTTTGAAACTTTGCGTGAAATCAAATATCTAAACTAAAAGACAATATGTAATATGCAAGAATAAATAAAGAAACGATCAAACCACAACACGATAGTTTATCATGGTTCGGCTACAATGACTCTTTTTCCTTGCCCTACTCCACGCCCCGAGTATCCAACTCGAGAGTTTCTTTCACTAGTCAACAAGCTCCTTTCACCGGCGGAGAAAACCTTACACGTCGCTTACACAAGATTACCGACACAAAGCTAGATATCGAGTTCTTTTACAAAGGTACAACCACTCCCGTCACACTATTTATTTTAAGGCCTAAAATACTAACCGATCACTACTGAAAGTACACAATGAGTAGATGTATAAACCTCACTAGTTTACACAAAACTAAGCTAACAAGACTTGCAACGCTATGTTGAGACTTGTAACTTTTGGTATGAACTTGTGATCTTCTTTGCTACAAAATATCTCACACAAATGAAATGTTAATGAGTTAGATGAATGCAATGAGAATGTATGTGTAGATTATAATGAGAATTGATGAAAGATTTCTTGCAAGTGGCTTGCTATTTATAGCCAACCAAACCAGCAGCCTGGCGGATCCGGCGGAACCAAAACAAGGGTTCCGCCCTTGTAACCCCAGGGTTCCGCCAGGTCTGACAGTCAAAGTCTTCAAGAAATCTTTCCATATCTAGCAATGTCAAATCAAGATTCTTCAAGTCAACACACAATAGTTAGAGTAAGAATCCTTCCAAAGTGTGTAAGAGATCTTATGGAAAGTCAACTTCTAGATTTAGAAATCTTTCCATAAATGCTCATGATGCATGCCATGATGTCATGTTACATTTTCTATATTTAGAAATATGAAAATGTTACGTTTAATATGAAATGTAAATGTAGCAAATGTTTATATGAAATAAGTCTAGTTATGCAAGACTTAAACTATAATCATGTTTTACTAAAAACTAAAGTTTACATTTTGTCGTTAACAAAACTTAGCAAAGATCGTAAAATATAAATAACGTTTTTAGACGATATTTGTATTAACATTATCTTTACTACATTAAAAAGCATTTGACATCTTCCAGAAATGAAAGTCTTAAAATATGAGAAATGCTATGTCCACAAAAGATTCACACAAAAGCTTCCACACAATAATGTGACAACATAATTTGTCCAATCAAAACAATTATAAAAAACAAAAATCTATTTCATTGGACAAATTATTTTGACACATCATTGTGTAGAAGTTTTAATGTGAATCTATTGTGGACATAGCAATACTCTTAAAATATTAAGCCAAAACACTTAGAGTGCGTTTGGTATCCCACTATGGGAATTAGACTATAACTATGAAAGTGATTAAAGGCGTTTGTTTAAGATGAGGGGCTCACCACTATGGTAATGAATGATAGATATAATCTATACTCCATATACATCAAGAGAGATCGGTATGGATCTTTCATAGGTGAGGGACCTACCACTACTATCAAACTCATACCCATTGTCATTCATGGCAGCATACCAAATGCACCTTTACTTACTATGGAATTGTGATGTTTTTTCTATGATGACAATAGCTTGCAGCATACTCATCATAAATAAACGCAAATTTTAATAAGTAAAACTATAATAGCATTAGTTACAACACATTAAAGCACTTTTTTGTAAACATGTATAAAAAAATAGAATGTAATTTAATAAAAGAAAAAAAAAACGTCTATAACTATAACTACCAATTGACTTTTCAACTCTTCTAATAAATGTCATTTTTAAAACACACTTAAAATGATAAATACTATATGTTATTATACATATTGTATAAACTAATAAAACACATAAAGCTTCATACAATTATATGCAAACAAGTTGATGGTACATATGGTTTTAATAATCGGACCGAACCTATGGTTCAACCGGCGGTTCGACTAGCCAATGAAAGCGTCCAAAAACGAACCTAAGAGAGGACTCTGAAACCGGTAAAAACATGTGAACTGGTCCGGACCGGGATCATTTTCTTCTTGGTTTTCTTAGGTTAATCAACTCGTTATTGTTATTTTGCTGGTGCCTGGACTTTAATCATAGGGTACCTGGCGCCGCAACGCGCTGGTAACCTACTGATATGTATCATTGATTCATCTTATTACTTTGTATTTTCCCATTTTATGTTATTGTGTTTTTCCCAGTTTAGGTCATGATTTGGCGGATTTCAGTTGTTGTCAATTTCGACCCATTTATTTATTCATAGGCAGGGCCTGCTTTAAGGGAGTGCAAGAGGTGCCTTTGCACAGGGCCACCGCTTAAAGAGGGCCATAAAATTCCATGCACTTTATTATATGTATATACACAACATGAGGCTTGAGTTTAATTAGTTCACGCACTAGTGATACATGTGTATTTTGTATGTTTGTTTAAGGGCCTCTTTGTGGTAATGGCACAGGGCCACCGAAATCCATGAGACGGCCCTGTGAATCATAGGTCGAGATTTGGGTTATGTTTTATCTCTTAACGGGTCATATGGGGATAAAACTTTTCTTAGCAAAACTATAGACATAATGGCTAGAACTTGCGAACCTACTAGACCACTTTATGAAGATAGTTAAATGATTATTGTAAAAAATATATATATCTTCTTTAGATATATTTAACTAACATATATGTTGACTATATTTGTTCAAATATCTGGAATAAAAGTGTTCCTGTTTTTTAGGTTGTGCAGGTACAAAGACAAGGGTCAAGTCTGAGCTTCATGTGACCATCGAGTCAGTTGTCTTCTTATTAAATTACCTTCTTGTTATTAAGTTCTGCGTTGTACATCGTAATGACACTTACTAGCTGTTGTTAAAGGGTCGTGACTTTTTTTTTTTTTTTGGTGCAAAGGTGAGAATTATATTAACATCCAACTTATGTACACTTTTACAAATAAGAGCAAGATTTGGACACTCCCCAAATCTAACACTATACTAGAATAGAACAATACAAACATAGAACATAGTGACATATACCAGACAACATGTCTAACTTCTAAAACCAATCATCCATATCAACTGAGCAGCTAACTTCACTGCACTGTACTATCCACTTAGCACCATTCACCTTTGAAATTGCACCATTAACCATCTAGCTACACTTCCATCTTACCCATTTGCCATAATCACTCAACCCACATCCACAGTGAAACATGGCAAAATGGGTTAATGGCTTAACTAGGCACCCATTACCCTTCCACTCAAGGGCTATGCCAAACAGCCTACATTTCCATCTCTAAGAATGGCTTCAGCTGTTTGGGAACGAACAACCTTGAGTGAAGACCATCCATTACCTCCTTGACAATGTATTGGGAAGACCAAGAAGGCCCATCTTTCATGCCTCTCTATTCAACCCATCATACATTGCCCACCAAGCCATATACCCTTCAACAAAGAAAGCCCTACTTTATGGTACATCTTATCTGAATAAGACCTCCTCTCTTTCCAATATAGATGCCAATCAGAAAGTAATATGATGCCAATCATGCCATACAGCTCTTTAGGGGTTGTTCAATAGCTTAATTGTATGTGGTAACTGTTGTCCCATTTAATGTTGTTAGTATAAATTATTATTGTTTAGTATTATTATGTTAAAGACATTGTTTAGTTATTTCTGTATTTAGTTTAGTCTTTGTTTATTGGGTCGAATTCACTGCAACATGGGTCAAATTTGGTTAACCCAAACAGCCCATTAGTTGGCAGTTATTTTAGTTAGGATAAAACCGTTTTCTCAAACAACACAACGTTTGGTGAAAAGGTAGCAACGATTAGATTAGTATAAATAGATGAATTTTCGACCTGTGGAAATCATCACAACCTTTATTAAATCAAAGTCAAAGTTTCTTGTTTACTTTTTACCCGTTTTACTGTTACATTGATTTTACACCATTCACACAACTCTCAAACACCATGAAACATATATTGAAGAACAGAATTGATGATAAGAAACCTGTGAACAATTGGTATCAGAGCTCTGGCTCTAATCCATGGGGAACACCATCAATTCGACAGTCAACAGGGTTCCAAAGTGGTCGTTATTTGTTAAGGGAGACCCCTAAGAGATTGTACCAGTGGAATGTTAGAAGAAAGAAAAGTTTATCACCCAAAGGCAAACAAATTCTTGTGCAAACTCTACTAGAAAATGAAGAATTCAATTCCTCTAAGGAATTAGGATGTATGAAGGAAAACAATTCAAAAACTGCCACAACAAGGAGAGAAAAAAGATCAAAGTGCTATATTTGCAAAGAGAAGGGACATGCCTACTGGGCATGTGAAAACAGGAAGAAGTTGGCAGGGATTGAGTTGCAACAGGAGATTGACATCACCAACCAAGTCATTGAACAGGAGAGAATGTATCCAGAGAAAGTTCATATCTTTGGAGACTATTTGGTAGAGGGAACAGACAAGGATGATTGGAACAGTATCTGGTATGTAAGCAAACATTACAATCATCATATGTGTCATAGGAGAATACTGTTTAATGAAGTTAATTATAAGTTTAAGATGTTAGGAAAAGAAGAGTATGAGAGAAAATTCATTTTCTCTTATGGAGGTAGTGCAACAATTAAAACAGAACTTGGTGAATTAGTGGTTAGGCATGTGCAGTATACCCCAGAAGTCTCACTAAATATATTAGTGCAACAATTCTGAGAATCATAAAGACGTCGTCTCTTTATCGTTCTTAAACTTCCACAACACTACCTACACTAGCTTCACAACAGTTAGCTATATAGTTCTTCCCGCGTTAAGAAAGTCAACTTTGATGATCGTAAGCACAATTCAGTTGCCAAATCATCATGCCTAGAATTCTAGAAACAATTCTAAAGTTTGAAAAGAACAAATTCCTGAAGCAATATTCTCGCTCGTTTACTAACTCGTGTTGAACTAATTACTCCGTCACACGTTTGTACTAAACATATCTGCAGAGACAGAACCAGGGAGTTCCCGCGAGTGCCCGGGAACCCTACGAATTTTTTCGATATAGCGTTAATTTTTGAAAAAAAAAATAATTTTTCAAAATGCATCTTAAATGCACTCGGTCTATCGAAATGTGTTTCTATATTATGGTTCCAAAAAATTTGTGCACCCGGTAATATTTGGTCATAATTCCGTCCCTCCATATCTGTACGTTATGAATTATGAAATCTATCTTTCATATAGTTAGCATGCTTCCTTGTCCGGTATTATGGGAATTTAAATGCTTCTTGGCTAAGCATTCTCATGGTAAGTTGATAGAAAGTTATAGCTTTTGAAAAGCCTGTGTACTCTATCGGTGACTCATGTTTACAATGTACAAACAACTTTTTTATGAAAAAGATAGACGCCAAAGCAGAGAAAAGGTGTACGTTACTTCTACTATTCTTGAAATTAACAACATGATATCTGTGGTATATGGATTGTCGGGAGATCTATAGTTTGTTGCATGGGATCGGCTGTGTTTGGCGCGTAGTTTTTTTGGAGTTTTTTTTGGCGATGAGCGATGAGCGATGAGCAGTGAGCAATGAGCTTTTGATTTTTATTGTTCGTTTGGCAAAGGAGCGGTGAACTTTGCTATTTTTTAGAAAAGCTCAATTTTCCAAAGCTTCTTTAAGAAGCTGTGAGCGGTGAGCTGTACAACTCACAGCTACTGCTCACGGCTCACTGCTCCCAGCTCACTGCTACTGCTCACAGCTATTTTTACCAAGCACACCCGATAAATTATCAGTCAATTTATAGAAATTATGTGAAATGTAAAAAAAATAAAATAAAATAAAATAAAAAAAATAATAATAAAATCGTTAACAACTGTCTTAACTGTACACACGTTGAAAGCGTGTATGTGAGAAAATGTAAGATCAAATTTTATTCATTGATTATGAGAGTGCACACTTAACATATGACATGCAGGGGCAAAGCTAAAAAAATTTGATTGAGAGAGCACACTTTTATAAATTTTTGATTGAGAGGAACACTTTAATCGATTATGTTGCTAAAAGATTCATGGTGCTGAATATATAAAGAAGATTCGGTATTTATAATTGTATTATGTGTCAAATAACTATAACTGCTATTTATTTATCGATACGCTCCTTCCGTTTGCTTTATAGTTATGACAGTGTTATTGGTGGTTGACGATGGCGGAAAGTGGTAGCGATGTTGACGGAAAATCCTGGTGTGCATCAGGCTTATAGACATACAATAACTGTTTTTATTTCATTTTCATGAATCTGGAATGATATTTATGGTTTTAATATTTTCCTTTTATGTGAGAAAATTAACAAAGACAAACAAATTAAAGAAGGCAGTGAATCCCAGCTTAATGGAGGACATATTAGTCATTTTCTTGTGCTGAAAATTCAATATTCAACAAAAACTTAAATGTTTTATATGCAGTTAAGATAAAATGTTGTAGTTTCATTTTTATAAATCTCTTGAATGATATAATATGGTTTTAATAGTTTCCATTTGCGTTGGTAAATCAATACTCTTTAATTTTCATTCAAACTTTCAAGTACATTCTTTCTTATACACTCTACACATCTGATGTAAAATAGATGAATTTTGATAAAAAGGAATTTTTGCATCCTTGGATGATGAAAAATAAGAAGTTAGTAGTATAGTTCTAGAGTTTTAAAAAAAAAAAAGTCATTATTGTTTTTCAAGCTTTCACTTCTAGAATCTCAAAAACTCCCGCACGACCTATATCTTTTAAGAAAATAATGCATATGATATACACATACATCATATTAAATAATTTGATTATAAAAGACAAAGGGATGGCAATCTCCCGACTTTTATTCAGATGAGCAACATCGTGATGAAGATCTCGTACGAACGCATGAAAAAAATGTTACAAGTTTTTAGAGATTTAGTCAACGAGGAAACTCATCTCAACATTAAAGCGGATTTAGTGGAACAAATTTGGCGCCGAACAAATGAACACTAATTTGTAGTTTTATTTTATTTGATTTTTATTGTAATGTTTTTAATTTTATTTAANCATGCCCCCTAAGTTTGCAAAATCGTCGCCATGCGTCCAAACTTTGGGTTTTTGAGGCCGAATGCATCCCTTGACCAGGTCAACGCTCATTTTTTGTTATATTTCCAAGGGCATAATACTCCAACCACATTTATAACTATCATATGGTTAAATCTAACATGACATTCAACTTCAGGGACCAACTGTGTACTAATATATTTTTTAACTATGCAACTTGATAATAGAAGGTATTTTGATCAGATCTGTTCGCCTGTTCAGCTGATGTGTTGGTGCAACAGGTCTAATTTCATAAATGTATCAATTAAACATATCTAGCATTGTGCCATTGTGCAAAGAGTTAGTTTCTCATCTTAGCAAAATAATGTTTTATCTCACTGCTCAGCCGAGCAGCCTAGGTTTACTTTGTTTTCATAGTGAGCTCACTCAATTGAATTACAATAAATAAACTGTATGACGTGCATCCTTGCGGCTATTAGCTTTGTTTAGGCTCAGTTAGCTCACATGAACATACGTCAATCTACGTGCTTCTGCTATTTTGTGTAACATATTGTCTACATTTTAAAGCCATTTAAACTTATTTTTGTGACAATGATGGTATATATATGGGCTTCTTTTGTGACGGGGTTGTGGCTGTTTGACGTTGCTTGATTGAGGATTACGATAGAATTGTTTTCGTTATTATTAGAAAAGTTCTTTTTCCTGTCACTGATTTTCCAAAATCCAAATCTATATATCTGTGTTGAAACACATATATGAATAGAAAGGTCACCAGGGTCTCGGGTAGGTGATTACTTTTGTATTTAGTATGTTAAAGATTTATGATGAGCTTGCTTTTGATTTGTAAAGGTCTATAAAGATCTTGATATCTCTTGTAAGATACTAAATAAAAAGCAATCTTAGTTCCTCCTTTTTTTCATATAAATTTGAGTTGAGTTTCATTTGGAGATGGGTTTAGATGTTGACTGTACGTGAGTTGTTAGTATTGGATATTTGGATGAGAAAATGGGATAGTAATAGTTGTTGACTGTGGTTGTCATCTTTGACATTTTTTTTTTTATTTATTTCCCCGTAAATATGGACTGAGAGTTGTGTAGTATTTCTTGTTTCGTTTTAAATTGTGGTGGAGGAGGTTGGTGGTGTTGGTGGCGGCGGCAGTGGTGGTGGTAGCTGCTGTTGGTGGTGGGGAAGGGTGGTGTTGGTGGCGGCAGTGGTGGTAGCTTCTGGTGGTGGTGGTGGACGATGGTGGTAGAGGTGGCAGTTGGTGATGGTGGCGGCGGTTGGTGGTGATGGTGGATGGTACATGAAATGCATATACAAACTCGAGGACCAAACATATAATTTACTAACGAAGTGAGTTAACGAACGTTAGTAAAAAACCCAAATCCGCCAAAAAATTTTTGTTGGGTACCTTTTTATGCAAGAAAAAAAGAAGAGTACCTTGATTAGAAATGGACCCTAAGTTTGATACCTTTTTGTGCCATTTGCCCTATCTGCATACTGCCTTTTGTTTGTTTTACATTCCAAGTTACCAGTAGTGTCAGTTCTGTGGGTTATCATTATATGTAAGGGTTAGTCCATTTTCAAGTGAAATAACAAGGTAGGATAGTACATGAGTAACTTTAATTTCTTTTCTAAAATCAGGTCAAGAGATATGGAAATGATAGCCAAATTGGCCTCATAGCAGCCGAGGTTGGTGGTTCTGTTGAAGCTGCTCCTGTAGAGGCACATGTTGAGCTTTTTGATGCATTGGTAGATGGTTGCAAAGAAGCTATTAAAGAGGGAAGTTCGGATGCGAAGGTGAAACTACAATATTTTCATAACGAGAATGTTCATCATAACTGAATCTGAATACAAATTGATCTCACAAAGACCAAAATCAAATTCTTCAAAACAAACCAAAACCTTGAAGTTGAATGTCATGTTAGATTTAACCATATGATAGTTATAAATGTGGTTGGACTATTATGCCCTTGAAAATATAACAAAAAATGAGCGTTGACCTGGTCAAGGGACGCATTCGGCCTCAAAAACCCAAAGTTTGGACGCATGGCGACGATTTTGCAAACTTATGGGGCATGGCGATGTTTTTGAGAAAATTTAGGGACCAACGGTGTATTTTTGTCTAAAATCAATTTGGTATAATAACTCTTTTTTCATCAATTAATTAACCAGACCACTTAATCTATCTTGGGACATTATCGATTGTGAATAGTTTTTCAATAGTTTTAGTTTTGGAAAAACTTGTTTTCATCGAAGCAATTGTGTACATGGAGTTAATATGATTCGATGTGCAATGTAAGCTGTAAGCATATGGAAAAGAAATAAGTTTTTCTTAATATAAGGACTGTATTGCCACAAAACATAACGCATATATACATGAGTTTTAAATTTTGTAAATATATAGAAGAGACATAAAAAGTTAGAGGTCTTCTAATTATTGGAGGAAAGGTGTTGTGATCAACTCGACTTTATGTCCCTTGTGCCACCTTGATGTCGAAACGGTGAATCACCTTTTTTTCAATTGTGAGTTGGCTAGAAATTTATGGTCTTTACTAGCCAAGTGGTGGGATGTGGATATTCCGATTTGTGCAAACATCTCGGATTGGTTTGATTGGCTTGAAGATGTGCGTGTTCCTGCTAAAGCTCGCCCGTTTCTTGAAGGTTCCGGGGGGACTCTCATGTGGCATATTTGGAACTTCCGAAATAACTTGATTTTTTCGAGTCCTCCTCCTAAGAAGAATTTGCTTTGAGACTCCATTGTTTCTCAATCTTTCTTATGTCTTCTTCTAGAAATCCTAAGTTTAAGTTTAATTGAATAGGTTGGTTACGAAATCCTATAGAAACTATATCCTCTATGTAATTCTTCCTAGCTTTTGCTAGCTTTTAAATCAAGCCGTCGTTCTAAAAAAAAAATAAAATTAAAAAAAAAAAAAAAAAAAAATTATTGGAGGATTAAAACGGTTGTTTTACTAGATTTATCTTTGAAACATTCATGTGTCAAGTTATGCTTCGAATGACAAGGTGCTCGGGCACCTTTGGACTCTCAACTATTAACGATCTGTGACAATGACTACATCGTTAATTACGACAACTATTAGTCTATTAGTTTTCGCAACTCAAAATAGAAATCGACCATTTAAGTTGGGTGACGACCAATTTAAAGTAGCATAAAACTTTGCAAAATTCTAGTGTATTAGACAATTTTCAATCATGTATTTTGCGTCTGAAATAATTAAATTTTAAATTCGAAATTCCACAAGAATATACGATCCTTTTGATTGCCGCTAAACGAAGGATGAGTAGTAGTACATCAACATGACAACATGATACTAATGCTCCTTAAATCATGTTTGTACCCTTTGCTTAAATATATGTAAGTCACAAGTGGCTTTGCAAGTGGACAAAAATACATTGGAACGTCACTTTTAACGTTAAAAAAGAAGACAAAACAAGGTATTAAAGTCACACGCGCCTCCACGTCGACTCCAAATTCTGAACCACACCATTGGTCAATACCAATAACATATTTGGCTCACACAGCAGGTGTATTTCATGCGCCATCTGTATAGAGTGGTGGACATTGCAATCTTTTACAGCTATAAATAACAACTTGTAATAATGGTTAAATTGAGATGATGATTGGGAAAGAAACGTGAGACCGAGAAAATTACACAAACACCCAAACATCATGGAGAAAAGGAGTGATGTATACCGCCTTTAAAAGGGTTAATAGGCAAACAATTTACTAAAATTTGAGAAAATGTTCGCCTAAATTGCTATAGTTTAAAATGTTACAAATAAGTTACTCAAGTTCACGGGTTTAACAACTGGGTTACTAAAGTTTCAAAAATGTTACACTAGAGTTACTCCCAAGGTGGGCAACCGGTTGGTAGCCGGTTTCCCAGCCTGAAACATATTCCACCTCAAAGAAGTTATATGTTTTTATATGTTTGTGTACGTTTTTATACGTTTTTGTACGCTTTTCTAAGTTTTTATGATTTTTATTTACGTATTTTTATGTTTTTATACGTTTTAACGCATTTTATATGTTTTTCAACATATTGTATGTTTTTATACCTTTTATCTATTTTTAACCGTTTGTACAAGGAACTGAAAGATAGTGCACCCATCTCTTATCATAATAACCCACTATCCCCTAGATTGATGGCATGAAGATTCTCGTCTATAAGAGAACATAATTAATAAGACTTAGTGAAGGGGAATACAAACCCATTATCCATTTTAACTATAGTAACTTAAGTGAACATTATCCCAAACTTTAGTAATTTATGTGAACATTTTCTCAAACTTTAGTAATTTATTTGTCTATTAACCCATAATACATGAGTGTCACATAGGAATTTAACCGGTAGCAAAGGGTTAAAACTAAGACAGTAACCTATGTAACCGGTGATAAAAAGTTGAGTAACTTGTTTGTAACGTTTTAAACTATAGTAACTTAGGCAAACATTTTCTCAAACTTTAGTAACTTATTTGCCTATTAACCCCCTTTAAAATACCCGAACTCGACTGACCAGCCTTACCCGAATCCGAATCCGACTAACACGGTTCTATTCGAACTCGAATAAGCTTATTCATGAAGGGTTATATGGGTTAAAATCATTATTCGGGTTATTTGGATTAACCCGATTAACCCAAACTCTTATTAAGGTCGGGTTTCGGGTGAGAGTTTCAACCTTATTTGAGTTTCGAGTTAACCAAAATAACCCGCGTATTTTTCTCATATAATTTCTTTTTTTTATATACAAGTTTACCCACTAATTTGTTCGTATATGTTAAAATTCGGTTTATTCGGGTTAACCCGTACCTAAATAACCCGAGCCCGAATAACCCGCAACCCGAATAACCCGTACCTTATTAGGGTTGGGTACGGTTAACATTTTTCTTCCTAAAAAACCGATTAATCTGACCCAAATAAGACTTATTCGGGTCAGTGACTCCTCCCAAACTAACCAGTCAACCAGGTGTGGTCAACAAGTCAAATCTGAGAGAGGAGAGATCAATTTATGATCCGTTGAAAGCACAGTGTACTCACGGGTCGTTAAGTCCCAACGAGATTGAAATTGTGTTTTGAAACGTTATGGGAATGAGTGATTAGGGAATAGTAACCAGATAATAATTTGGATTTGATTTTACACTACTGATTGCTTGGAATTAAGATTACGAAACAATATTAACAAATACAGGAAATCAGATAAACCTAAAAACGTATTAAAATGCAAATGCGTACTGAAAAAGTGGGAATCACACAAAAACAAACTACAGGGGGTGAAAATGACTTTTTACAAACTTAATATTAAAAGAAAATTTTATAAAAAAGAAAAATATTTTTTTGATTATTTTATTATTTAATATTAATTAAAACTATTTAATACTTATAATAACTATTTAAGTCAAATTAAATATAATATAATATTAAATAAAACTAAGAAAATGAAAATTTATTTTTTAAAAACTCTAAAATAACTTAAAAATTATATAAAAACTAAAATTATGTCTTTTTGTCTTTTTCTGAATTTAATATTAATTAATTACTAATTAGATATTAATTAACTAATTAATTAATTTAAATTACTAACAATACTAAAAATGACTTAGAAAATTAGAAAATATTTTATAAAACTAATTAACCAATTCAGGAACCTTAAAAAATTATAAAAAGTTGATAAAAACTATTATTAAACTATTTTACTAATTATTTACTTAATTACTAATTAAAAAATATTTAAACTAATTTAATTAAGATAAATAGCAAATGAACAGTAATAATTATGAAAATATTTTCTGAAAATACTAAATGATTTATAAAACCTAGGAAAAATATAAAAAAAGTACTAGTGATTAAAATTAAACAGTAGAGGATTTTATTTTTGGTTTTTCAATTAAAACTAATTTCACTAATATTAATTATTATAAATAATAAATGAAAAGATAAAAATCTAATAAAATTACTAGAAATATTACAAGTGAACAGGAACATATGAAAATTATAAAAATGAAAATTGCTTTTTGAAAAAGCTGAGCAATAAGCCAAATGGCTTAAATAGAAGCTATCACTTATGTAAAAGTGATGATTTTTGGAATTTTCTTTTTGACAGATGTTTATATACTAAAAATAGACAACTTTAATGAAAACAAACTTTTTATAACTTAAAAATAAGCACTTTGCACCCGTAATAGCTTAACAAATCTTATTTTTGGATTTTTTTTAAGTATGAAAAAGCTATTAAAAAGCTACATAGTGAACACAAGGTAGAAATAAAGATGCAAACAACTTATATGAACATAAAATAAGCAAGGAAGAATGAAAAAGCACAATGGATAAGCCAAATTAAGCAAATAAGCAATTACAATTATCACAGATGCAAAACAGACTCAAGTGCTATATTGCAGACCTTGTGGGGCCCACAGATAAGCTCAGGGGTCCAAAATGAAACTTGGACCAATAAGATCACCTGACAAGCTTTCAAATAAATCAAAAATTGAGGCTTAACTCCTACAAATAAACTCTGTGTGAGCTTATGAAATTTGGCAAAAAGCTAAGTGTACACTGACCACTCAGTGTACACAGTCAAATGGGACAAACAAAAAGCTATGAGCAGCCCTAGCAAATAAGCTTGAAATGGTAAAATAAGCCCTGAACTATCAAGATGGGTTGCTTGGCTTTCCAAAAAGCCAAGAGTCATGCACTGGGGCCCATTAATAAGCTCTGTGCAAGCTTATGAACTTTGGGGAAAAAGCTGTGCACAGGGGAGGTAACAGACTAAACAAGCTACTTTGACACTGCTTATTTATAAGCAAATGGATTCCAAAATTGAATTTTCTTTTTGAAATATGTAAACAAGCAACAAAATATTACAAAACAACAATTGGTTTGGATTTCCAATCTTTATTGAATCCTACAGATCAAAAAGAAAATTTGTCCATTTTGACAGATAGAAAATTTTGACTTTTTGATTTTTATGAACACTTGACTTTTGTGAACTATGATCTTGATCTACTCAGTGAATATGTTATATTAAGCTATAAGAACATGAAATTAAGCAATCCTTAACAACTTATGAACTGTTTGGATGATTTTGGAATAAAAACTTTGACAGATAACTAATTAGATGAGATTAAACGGAATTTTGACTATTTAACAAATGACCACTGGTTTTTAAGGTTCAATTGTTCTAAACCATACCTAATAAGCATGAAACAACAAAGATCCACAACTATAACACAAGGAACCACAGATTTAACAGCATAACCAAACAACCTTATAAAACTGTGATAATGAGATTTTTAAAGAGAAATCAAAATTTATGCTGTGATACTTATTTGCAGAAGCTTAATATGGTTTTATGATCCTAAATGAGCACAGAACAATAAGATTAAACCACTAAGTACCAAGATTACTCCTGATGCCATTTTGACAGTGAAATTGAGAAACAAAGCAACAATTGATTTCATAGAACTAAGACCTAATGTAAAGCAATATTATCACTTAAATACACATAAGAAGCATAAAACAACAAAGATAACCAATAATTAAGCAATGCTACAGTAGAACAAGAAAATTAAGAAAGTTCTCACAGGATGTACTCCAAGCTAAAACCAAGAACCAAGGACCAAGAACCAATTTATAGGCCTTCCACAAGAACACTAACCCACTGCCATCCAAGATTTACAGTGCTCCAGCTGTGATCACCATCTTCCACAAATTTTTGATTTTTCACTGTATTTTTTTGTATTTTTTTGCTCTTTGATACTAGACTGTATTTTAAGGTTTCTAAAAGCTTTTATAAACTTTCTAGGAGCTTATGTGAGCTTAATGAGTCCAGAATAACAACCTTTAACAACTAGAATTGGATTTAAGATTTTCAAATTTGAAATTGCAAAAACAGAATTAAGAAAAAAAAACTTGAATTACTTGATGAAATTAGATTCTATTACACTGAAAATGATGAGATTACACTTTGAAAGCTAAAAAGTACACTAGAATTCTGAAAATTAACTAATACGACACTAATTTTAGACTAAATGACTACACACTCTTCTCTGCTTCATCTCTTTCCTTTTATAGGCACCAATTAGGGTTCTTGATAGTCTCTGAGTGAGTTCTTGGCCATTGGATGCTCTGTGATTTATCTGAGCCCTTGATTGAGTTTTGGCGCCAAAATGGTTTTATAACCAATTTTCTGTTTTTTTATTGCAAGAGGGGGGTGGTGCATTTATTGTAGTGGGTTAGGTAGGTGAAGGTAATGGGGTTGAGTGGTTTGGGCGGTGGGAGGTGACTGCCAAGTTGGGGGTAGTGAGGTGATGGAGTTACAGGCAAGT
>LBNU01024958.1:51085-71170 GCA_014162995.1 Artemisia annua | reverse complement strand
TTTTTTTTTTTTTGTAAATTATTGATAAGAATAATCCTGTACAATAGAAATCAGGTTTTAGTACTTCTCCGTACATGATTAATTTTTGTTGGGTGATCTATAAAGCGTTTAGTGAAAGACACAAAATTAGAAAAGTAAAAAATTAGAGGCTTTATAGTATTTTTTTTCAATTTAAAATAGTAGGTTTATAACTAAAATGTCACTACCAAATACACCAAAATCATATTGAATTTCATAATCTTAATATTGGTCATAAAAATAATTTTGTATGGTCATATAAGTAATCTAACATATATTCTCTGTGAAATGGAGGTTCAAATTATCCCTCTTCCGTTGCATTCTTGGGTTTTTTAAGATGATGTTAGAAATGATGTGTAAAATAGAAAAAAAAAAAAATAATAGAAAGGAAAAAAGTTTACTTTTTTATTTTATGTTCCCGAATTGAAATAAAATGAAAGGAAAAAAAACGTTATGTTCTCGAGTTGTGAAGAAAATAAAATAAAATAGACATAATTGCATTTATGCTCTTTTAAGCATGTTCATTTAATCACGAGAGTCGAATATGAGTAAAACGTATAAATATTTAGGGTTATATTGGTCATACTCAATAATGTGGTCTTAGTTTTGTTTTCATCCAACCCCGTCCATATTTGGACGGAAAATGTTTGGTGAAAAATGCTTGGGATTTTTTCCTAGCATTTCCTTTTATTTCGGTTCATTAAACACTTAACAACACAATAAATTTTCAATTTCCTGTCATTCCTTTTATTTTTCTTTTCAAAATGAAACTCGAGAACGCAATGTTAGATGCAAGTAACTTTGTTTCTATTTAGTCATTGTGATTGTTTTTTCTTTATCTATGGTTTATGAATAAATTAAACTAGCATGGTACCCGCGCAATGCTGCGGTGATGGCATAAAAATACATAAAGCAAGAATAACTGACGCCAATATATAGTAATAATAAAGAAGAAAAAATCGGCGGTGGTTGTTGGCAGTGGTAATTGTTGATTGAAGCTATAAAGGGAGATTCATGTGTCGTTTATTTATGATGTAAAAGTGACTTAATATACTTGCTTATGTTATGCAATTCATCATGAAAATGGATTTATGCAATTATTTAATAAAAATATATGAGATGTAACTCGATATGAAATATATATTAAAATTACCAATCATAGTAATCATGTCTCATAAATTACGGGAAACTTATTAATACACCATTTTTTAATGTTTATACTATAGACATTGCTTCGTAAGATCATCCATAAAACCATCCATGAGTAATTAGTTTCAAATTCTTTCTAATCCTTTTAGTTTAATATTATCGTAATGATAATTATATAAATATTTAGTTACAAAATTAAATTTTAGAGATTGAATGATCATTATACATATGTATAGATAGGTCATGACCATTACTATAGTCTAGTTTAGCTATAAAATTGCATTTATATTGTTCTAACTTAAGTTGTAATGTTTAAATTAGTGTGTACAGTTACAAATAATTGATATTTATAATGAATAATTATTACTTGTATTAAATCAAATGTTTTTCTTTTGAAAAAAGAACTTCTAATAATAGCAAGTGTATAAGCTTAAAATTTTTAAGACTTTTAAAAACGAAAATCCTAAATGCTTTATATATAGCAAAGATAAGAAAATTATAAATCAATCGTAGCATATACTTGATTTGTGTGTTTAGAGTGTTTGGATTTGCCAATGTTTGGATTGGATTATAAATCGACGATGGTTAATTAAAAAACGGTTTGAAGATTAGTGAATCTTTTAGCTACAATTAATAAAATAATGTTATATAAAGTTTAAGCATAAAATTATAATTTTTTTATGACTCACAATCATTTCTTTTTATTGAAACTTGGAAAGATAGAATATGAGCTTTCTAAAGATGTCAAGAAGAGGATTGATGACTTAAGTTAGGAGGTTTTGCTTTTAGATATTGTTTTTGCAAGTAGTTTTAAGAATAGATTTGGCCAAAAATACCGAATCACAGAAGCAATGGTGTTAATTGTTACATGGTCCGATCACAATCTTACCATCTCGACCAATTTAGGTCAATACAAGTTCTTTTGGCTAGGTGGTTATAACCACATTTCAGGTCTCATTTGCAGAACATAACATTTAACAATACTCTAACATTTATGGTTGATTTATCGTGCCTTAAATTTCAATTGTCAATATGTCTTACCCGATTAAAGATTTCGTAAACTTGAGGAATATAAGGTCGAAATACTTTAATCTGAAAATGATTACACGATTCAGACTGATATATAGAGTATAAACCATTCACACACTAGTAAATTTCCTATAAAGATTAAAGTATTTCCTGGTTTTGATCATGGGAGAAACTGTTAAGGATACAACTGCGAAGTTTGGGAAGTTAAATAAGTTTGAGGGAAGTGATTTCATGCGCTGGTAGAAGAAGATGCACTTTCTTCTAACCACGTTTAAGGTTGTATATGCGTTGAGTACCTCTGATGGAAAATATTGTAACCGGCACTAATCATTAAATAAGCAGTATTATAAGTTAACATGCACATTAGAAAACTAAGTAAAATCATTTGTTTACACGAAATGGTTTTTTGCCCTGAAATCCATATACATCAGCATTTAATTAATCATGAACAATATAGTGGATTACATACCTTATGCAAACTAGCAAACACAAACATTAGAATCTTGATTTACCTTGAAGTCGATCCAAGTTCACAAACAAGCAAGTCACAAACTTCTGATCAAGTGAAGATCAATCTAGTCAGTAACCACACTAACACTCAAGCAATCTCCTATAGCTGCTAGGGTGAATTATCTTCGTTAAACGAACAAGTATATGATCAAATCACAAGACATAAACACACAACTCGTATGTTTGTGGGTTTCAGTAGCCGAACACCAAAAGTGAGCGGAGGAGGTTTTAGGATTTTATTTTGCAAAAGTGAATGAACCTAAAACCAATTTTAGGTTTAGTATTTATAATATAGTTAATCTTTATCATATAAGGAAACTAATTATAAATAGAATAAAACCTTTTATTAAAACAAAAGATAATTATCTTCTCCTACAAGATAATTACTTTTACCACAAGCCAAGTTAAAAACCAAATATCCATTTGGTTTGGGTATGCGGCCGAACCCTTAGCCCATAAGAGTTTATTAGGCTTTTGTCCAACCCAACTTATTTAAATGTTTATTTACTTATAATCTTTATTAAGCCTAATAAGTAAATAACCCATTTAAATACTTAATAGATAATTCAATACATATACATATATAAAATATACACATATATATAATTCAGAAGTCTCGTGTTGTTTTGTATGGCCCCCAGGTCTCATAAATAATGACAAATATAAGTGTATATGTTATGTTATGCACACATAACCAACAACCCTTATGCTTTAATGGATGGAGGATGAGACGATGAATCAGACAAGGATACTATGCAAGTGGGAGAATGACGATTACATCTGTCGTGAACACATCTTAAACGGTATAAAGGCACCATAGTTGCCATTTTGTATAACATGTTTTATGACTCTGCACCGTGCTCACTAAGTGTATCATCACCAATGAGGGATATTCTTGATCTCGTTATCAATATATAAATTTAATCTTGTTTTGCCAAAAAGAAAAATAAATAATGCAAATGACAATCATTTTGCTCAAAGGACACGGTAAACAAACATACGAAGGAACACCTCTATATTGGGAAAGTATTAACCCGAAAGTATTAACCCACAAGCAGCAATTATGATTCTTGCTACGCCTAAAAAAACAAGGATCATAATGCATATGAGAAATTTTTTGCTGATTATGAAACTTGTCAAGCAAAATAATGTTATCAAGCTATTTTTTTTTTTTTGTAAATTATTGACAAGAATAATCCTCTACAATAGAAATCAGGTTTTAGTACTTCTCCGTACATGATTAATTTTTGTTGGGTGATCTAAAAAGCGTTTAGTGAAAGCCACAAAATAAGAAAAGTAAAAAATTAGAGGCTTTATAGTATTTTTTTTTTCAAATTAAAATAGTAGGTTTATAACTAAAATGTCACTACCAAATACACCAAAATCATATTGAATTTCATAATCTTAATATTGGTCATAAAAATAATTTTGTATGGTCATATAAGTAATCTAACATATATTCTCTGTGAAATGGAGTTCAAATCATCCCTCTTCCGTTGCATTCTTGGGTTTTTTAAGATGATGTTATAAATGATGTGGAAAATAGAAAAAAAATAATAGAAAGGAAAAAAGTTTACTTTTTTATTTTATGTTCCCGAATTGAAATAAAATGAAAGGAAAAAAAATGTTATGTTCTCGAGTTGTGAAGAAAAAAAAAAAAGAAAATAGACATAATTGCATTTATGCTCTTTTAAGCATGTTCATTTAATCACGAGAGTCGAATATGAGTAAAACGCATAAATATTTAGGGTTATATTGGTCATACTCAATAATGTGGGCTTAGTTTTGTTTTCATCCAACCCCGTCCATATTTGGACGGAAAATGTTTGGTGAAAAATGCTAGGGATTTTTTCCTAGCATTTCCTTTTATTTCGGTTCATGAAACACTTAACAACACAATAAATTTTCAATTTCCTGTCATTCCTTTTATTTTTCTTTTCAAAATGAAACTCGAGAACGCAATGTTAGATGCAAGTAACTTTGTTTCTATTTAGTCATTGTGATTGTTTTTTCTTTATCTATGGTTTATGAATAAATTAAACTAGCATGGTACCCGCGCAATGCTGCGGTGATGGCATAAAAATACATAAAGCAAGAATAAATGACGCCAATATATAGTAATAATAAAGAAGAAAAAATCGGCTGTGGTTGTCGGCAGTGGTAATTGTTGATTGAAGCTATAAAGGGAGATTCATGTGTCGTTTATTTATGACGTAAAAGTGACTTAATATACTTGCTTATGTTATGCAATTCATCACGAAAATGGATTTATGCAATTATTTAATAAAAATATATGAGATGTAACTCGATATGAAATATATATTAAAATTACCAATCATAGTAATCATGTCTCATAAATTACGGGAAACTTATTAATACACCATTTTTTAATGTTTATACTACAGACATTGCTTCGTAAGATCATCCTTAAAACCATCCATGAGTAATTAGTTTCAAATTCTTTCTAATCCTTTTAGTTTAATATTATCGTAATGATAATTATATAAATATTCAGTTACAAAATTAAATTTTAGAGATTGAATGATCATTATACATATGTATAGATAGGTAATGACCATTACTATAGTCTAGTTTAGCTATAAAATTGCATTTATATTGTTCTAACTTAAGTTGTAATGTTTAAATTAGTGTGTACAGTTACAAATAATTGATATTTATAATGAATAATTATTACTTGTATTAAATTAAATTTCTTTTGAAAAAAGAACTTCTAATAATAGCAAGTGTATAAGCTTAAAATTTTTAAGACTTTTAAAAACAAAAATCCTAAATGCTTTATATATAGCAGAGATAAGAAAATTATAAATCAATTGTAGCATATACTTGATTTGTGTGTTTAGAGTGTTTGGATTTGCGAATGTTTGGATTGGATTATAAATCGACGATGGTTAATTAAAAAACGGTTTGAAGATTAGTGAATCTTTTAGCTGCAATTAATAAAATAATGTTATATAAAGTTTAACCATAAAATTAGAATTTTTTTATGACACACAATCATTTCTTTTTATTGAAACTCGGAAAGATAGAATATGAGCTTTCTAAAGATGTCAAGAAGAGGATTGATGACTTAAGTTAGGAGGTTTTGCTTTTAGATATTGTTTTTGCAAATAGTTTTAAGAATAGATTTGGCCAAAAATACCGAATCACAAAAGCAATGGTCTTAATTGTTACATGGTCCGATCACAATCTTACCATCTCGACCAATTTAGGTCAATACAAGTTCTTTTGGTGCGACTAAAACGATTTAGCATACAAGTTTGTTTCGGCTACTTATTAATTATTATAAAAATTGATCTTATGTGTTGGTTATGATTAAGAGACAACTATGCTAAAAAAATAATAAATACAATACTTGTATAAAACAATCTATAACTATATACATTTTGTTAAATGGGTATCTTTTGATGCAAAAAAAAAATCATGAAAAATTTGTGAAAGAAGTCGTTGGACAAAAAATTGTGCAAAAATAATAAATACAATACTTGTATAAAACAACCTATAACTATACACAAGATACGAGACGTTGGTAGACAAAAAAGTTGTGAAAGAAGTTTTGTTTTGTTTTTTTTGTTTTTTTTTTGTTTTTTTTTAAATGGGTATTTTTTGATGCAAAAAAAAAATCGTGAAAAAATTGTTTGCGCATTAAAATTTTGTAAATCATCTTCTTATGTATCAAAAATTTGTTTTTGCATCCAACTTGTTTCTAGTATATGTATCAAAACTTTATCATGCATCAAAATATAACAAGTTAAAAATTATGGACATCAATTATTTTTGTGCATTAAAAAAATAGAATAAAAAACTCAAAATTAAAAAAAAAATCGTCACAACTTTTTAATGCACCAACATCCTATCTTCAGGTAAAATTTCAAAATTTTTTAAGAAGTTTTTATTTTGTAAATATTTTTACACTTCTCACAAATATTTGTCTTTTTTATTTAATCTTTTTCCCATTTGTACGTGTCTAATCATTAAACATAATTTTTATATACAAAAACCAACAAATTTTCTTCCTTAACTGCAAATTGAGAACCAAGAACTTTTTTTCATACACCACAAAGAACATATCAATATAAGTAGTAACAAAATAAAATTCGAAAGGAGTCTAATTAGTAACTATTAATGGCTAAGAGTGCATATTACAAGGTACCTTTGGCACGCTGCTGGCAAACATTTTGACCAATGGCGCCGCTGTAATGCACAGGCGCCATTGTCACGCCGTTCGTCCTCTCGTAGGTAAAACCACAGCCGTTGTTGTGTTTTCTTTTTCTTTTTTTTAAAAAGAAGAAATCAAGACGTTATTAAACAGTAGGAAAGCGACGGGTAAAAAAAATACAACTTTTTTCACCTATAAATCCCACTTTTAACTTATATCTTTCAAACATTCAAACCAAATCACAATTTATATACACTTTCACATAAATTTCAATCCTCTCTTCCCTGTTGCATACACTTGCAACATGGATCTTTTTGACGATGAAACTCGAGCTGAAGAATTATTACATTTATACGAATATAATGAACAATTTCCAGCCTTTGATGACGATGAATCCATTAGCTCACACACTCGGACGCACATACCCCAAGACTATGAAGGCGACAAACAACGTCTCATGGAAGATTATTTTGGCGACAATCCAAAATACACCGAAAGGAATTTTAGGCGACGGTTCCGAATGAGTAAAAAATTATTTTTAAAAATTGTCGAAGGTATAACTAACTATAACGTTGAACCTATTGCCGAGCACTTTTTATTTTTTAGGTCACCGCCAAATTCCATTGGTAGAATGAGTATTAGCTCTATAATGAAATGCGCGTCTGCTATACGCAAGTTGGCGTATGGGAAAACACCCGATGCTTTTGATGAATATTTACAAAAATTGGTGAAAATTTTAGCCGTGATAGTTTAGACAATTTTACTAAATGTATATGGGATTTATACTCGGAGGAGTATCTAAGAAAACCCTCGCCCCATGATATTATGAGGATCTATGAAAAACACGAAAAATATCATGGGTTGCCGGATATGCTTGGACGTCTTAAGAAACGTAATCGGATGTGCACTACAGTTTTATTCGTTGTATTTAATGAATGAGTAGATGTTAATGATTCTATGATAGGATACTAAACGTGTCGTCATAAGAAGAAATAGATATTCATAAAGTTGGGGAAGGACGTGCACGCCCCCACGACTGGTATTAAGGAATGCAACGCTTCAACTAAACAATTGTGACACTCAACAAATCAACAAGAGATAACTAGGGAGTAATTATATCTAAGTAAACACGTTTGTCTCATATAAGAAGTCCACCACTTTTGTTTTCTTGTTATTTATTTTATTGTTTTGTAATTTAATTATTAGTTTTGTGTTAGTTGATTAGCAATTAATTCCGCCCGCTTTTCCAAAAACCGAGATTTTTAATTGCTTTTATAAAATATAAAATACCAAAAAGAATCATCCCTCACCCTTAGATCTAGTTGACGTACACTTCAATTCCTAACGACACTATTCCTCTAGAGAACGATCAATCCCCCGGACATACTTATACTACACTACAATGATCAGGTACACTGCCTTGAGGATTGCAAGCTTCTCAAGATCCCTTGAGAAGTAAAACCTTTTGTGAGGCCGCAATCCTCGCATCAAATGCTTACAAAGTTCAATTTAACGGGGGATCACAAATATCCGACAATAATGCTTGAAGCAGTTGCATCACAATATTTGTGGATTTGGCATGCATTTTTTGGTGTAGCCGGTTCCAATAACAACCTAAATGCTATATATTATTTGAATTTGTTTGACGATCTCATTGACGATGTCGCTCCCGAGGCTCCATTTTACGGTGAATGGTAAAACATGCAACCGACGATATTACCTACTAGACGGTATTTATCCCACTTAGTCTACTTTTGTCAAATCATATACGATTGCCCAAAACCAAGAGGCTTTAAATTTTAAGAGGGCTCAAGAAAGTGCAAGAAAAAATGTGAACGGGCTTTTGGTGTCTTTCAGGGTCGTTGGAGGATCATAGCACAACCACACGTGCTTACCAAGTGAGCAAAATACGTAGGATTATGTATTGCTGCATTATATTGCATAACATGATAGTAAAAGATCAAATATTCCAAATAAGTGAATTTAACGAGATACATGTTAGTCCCGTAGCCAATATGCAACGTACATGGATCGAGAGATGCGACACACACAGAAGGAACCAAAAGGAACTACGTGACAAAAAGGTGCATACTAACCTTCGACATTATCTTGTGGATCATCTTTGGCAACGACATCTAGAACGACAACAACAAGGCGAAATGTAGTTTCTTTATGTATTATACTTTTATTTTTATCGAAATGTCGTATTCTATTTTATGTATTGTAATTTTATTTTTCGTTTAATGAAATCTGTTTATTTTAAAAGAAAATAAAAAGAAAAAAACTGAGACCCACATGCATCAATAACAGATAGTATGGCTAGAGAGTGTGTTTTAGTTATTGAGTTGTTATTAGGTGGATGATGAGCTGACACACAAATAGCAGTTATTGATGTGTTAGTACACCTAGCTCTCTAAATAACAAACTTTTTTTTGGGAACAAACTTATTTAAAAACAGACTTAAGAGTGGAAACTCAAAAATGAAAAGAATATCTCATCTATCTATACTATTTATAAAACAAAAATGGTCAAAGTGAAAAGTGAAAAGTTAAGAAAGTGAAATGTTGAAAAAATTAAAAAGGAAATGTTAAAACTCAAAAAAGGAAATGTTGAAAACATATGTTTCAAAAAGAAACCATTAATGCACATCGAACACCGGGTTGACCCGGTACGCTTCAAACCCACCGGGTTGACCCGGTTTAATTTGACCCGTTTTGTCAACCCAACCCGTTGGATGACCCGGTTTAAATTGATCCGTTTTTCGACCGGAATGGTTCAACCGTTTGAACCACCCGAGTTGAACCGGGTTTCAAAACATTATGTTTAATCACTAAATCTTCAAACTTTTACTATTTTTCGTTTATAACCCATAAACTTTTTTTTATCACTAAAACTATCTGCCGCTATAAAATCTCGTTACTATGCACGGGTACTCGTCTAGTATTTATAAATACATTTATAAGTTTATATTAACAATAGTAACCAACTTACAAAATCAAATTGCATTTAGAAAAGATTAAATCCAAAAGCAGAAGACAAACAAATCTACATTATGTGACCCAAACGTGTACATTTAGTTTGACCAAAACAATTTGAATTAATGAAAAGTTGAAAACTAAAAATAAATGACACAAACAAAGACATAAATTGCATCAGGTCAAGGTTCTAAATAAGCACCCCACAGGCCACAACAATTGAAGAGTTAGATATGTATTACTCTAAAAAGAAAGACAGGAAAAACAAAGTAAACATTTTTTCGTTATCAAAATAATTGGTTATCAATAAATATATAAATTGATTAAACTGTACGTAATTTTTCATCCCAAAAAAACTATTCACAAACAAAAAATTACAAATTATGATATGTGTAATTAATGCAAGTTTTGATTAATAAAAAGTTATTTTTACTCTCACACTTTATAGAAATTAGAAATAAGCAATGAATACAAATTTTAATTATAAGGACAAACACTTTATAGAAATTAGAAATAAGCAATGAATACAAATTTTAATTATAAGGACAAAACAGTAAAATTGATCACAAATACTATCCATATATTAAAAATGAGTTTTTACTTTTTCGAAAAGACATAAATAGTAAGATAGACAATTTTTATTTGAAGAAAGAAATACTCGGTATTGTTTTAGTAATTTTATTTGGAAGTCTAATTCAAGAAGCATAGAAAATAACTATTTCCATGTTAAAATAAATATGTATTTTTAAATTGCACATGATATAGAGAAAATAAGAACATTACAGTCAACAACAATGAAATGTGATAGTATATTGGTGGTACATGTTTAAAATATTTAATATATTTAATGAACTAAAATTATTATAATTAAATGTAAGTTGATATTAACATTATTTTATATAAGAAAATTCTAATTAAAAAACTAATTATGTTTAATTAATACTTCTAAACCCATTTCGTAAATTTTAAAGTGTAGATTATATTTCAGGTTGCAACAGACGATTATATTTTTTTGAGACAATATTAAAATAATAGTAAAAATCAAAGGCCTTTGTATCTCAATGATATATATTTGTTGTGGGAGAATCTCTCAACTAAAATAGTTGTGAGTTCAAGTCCTGCTTAACACATATTTGTGAGATAGTTAGTTGCTATTTAAAATAATAATAATAATAATAATAATAATAATAATAATAATAATAATAATAATAATAATAATAATAATAATAATAATAATAATAATTTTCTTATATAAAATAGTAAGATAGACAATTTTTATTTAAGAAGGATGCGGTAACCTTACTGAAGCGAATCCGAAAGTTGTCGAAAGACATTGGAGCACGTGCCGATGTTCATATTTTTAATAGGATTAGCTTTGCTATAGCTAGAGGAGTGGGGGCCAAATAGTTTCTCGGCTCCTTACTAATTTCTTGTAAATCCTATAAGTTTCTAATAAAGTGATGTTAATAATAATAATAATAACAATAATAATAATAATAAAATAAGCTTTTGTATTCAGAAAGGAGTCGGAGCACAGCTGGTGTCTAGACTCCCATCCAACTTATCATAAGCTTATTATGTATCTATGAAATAATATTCATAATAAAAAATAATAATAATAATAATAATAATAATAATAATAATAAAATAATAATAATAATAATAATAATAATAATAATAATAATAATAATAATAATAATAATAATAATAATAATAATAATAATAATAATAGTAAAAAAAAAAACATTAATAAAAAGAAAACATAAAAGAAAAAGGTTTTTGGAGATCAAAGTGAAGAAGGGGTTTGAGTTTGTGTTTGTGTTTGTTTATTGACCTTTGAAGCAAACACTTAACGCACTTTGAGAGAAGAGTCTTTCATTTTCAAGATTGTATCTTTTCAATCTTCACCACATAAATAATACTGTTTATAAAATTTCACCAGGGTTTAATGTGTGTGATATTAGTACGTGTGAGAGAATAAGTCAAATTTATTGATCCAGCTACAAACCTTTATCCTTTCATCATCATCATCATCAATTCACCATACTCATTTAAAGAAGCATCATCCATCAAGTACCCATTTCAGTTTATTTACAGGTAGTCTGTGTTTTGGTGTCTTATGTGTTTTTTTTTTATAAAGTTTTTGTGCTATTAAACATTGACTTTTGTTAGTTTTTTTATTTGGGCTAATTCATAAATGTGTTACTTTGTTGAAGTATGTTAAAAATGGAGATAGAGTGTGTTTTATAAAAGATTAGCTATTTGGATTGATCATTGTGTGATAAAGATTGGATTTTTGTTAAAGGTTAGAAATTTGAGGTCAAAAGACTAATTCTTGGTTTATAAATCACAGTGTGTGAGTTTTTATTAAATTTTTATAGATTTGTGATTTGGGGGTTCTGAAAAATGAAAACTTGGAGCTTAAAGAAGTGAAAGGAACAATTTTTTGATATATAAATTACAGTGTCTGTGTATTTGTGTCAAAGTGTGTGAAAAATGGATACGAACAACAAGAATGAAGCACCGAAAACTGAGGAGCTATTAAAAAAGATTCATGAGTTAGAAGAAAGCCATGCTCATCTTAAACAAGAAATGTCAAAGTTAACAGTATCCAATGAGCAGCAAAGAGTCGAGCGGCAAAGGTCTAGTTCAGTATCTCCTAGGCGCCCTCGTAGGAGAACTATGGGCACGGCTGGTGGGGCGTTTGAGGGTGGCGCTGTGGCGGCCTTCAAAATGGGTTCAGCTTCTTTTCGGCATTTGTCGCCTTTGAGGAGAGAAACTCGCAGTGTTGATGTTAGTTACAGCAATGATAATAATCAGAACGGTTTGGGTAGTAGCGGTGGTGGTGTTACTAGGGAGAGTGGTTTAATTCGTGGGCCTTCAGCTGTGAAGCTAACGGAGACACAGTATTTGAATATATTGCAGTCAATGGGTCAATCTGTGCATATATTTGACCTTGACGGGATCATTATCTACTGGTGAGTTGACATTCAGCTAAATTTGTTCATTGCTTTTTAGGTAAGTTAATGGTCATGTTATTGGGATATGGCATTATGGCCATAAGGGGTTTTTAAGTGTTAGCATTAGGAACTTGGTTGAGTTCAATCACAAAGGGTTCTTAAGATTGCTGAAATAAAATAAAAAAAACGTACAACGGTACAATACTAAAGCATATTAAGACGGGCACTAAACATATAAGTGCCAATGACAGATAATAAACGACCTTATATCTTTCTAAAAGGAATAATGTAGACATTGGTAAGGTTATTAATCACAAGAATACACAAGAATGGCCATCGGGAATGTAAAAAGAAACATACATGATATCAGAAGAACCAGTGTTTTAATTTTGAGTAAACACAATGAAACTTCTGTTCAAATGATTGTTTAGGGTTCACTAATCAGTTTTGGACAATCAGTTTCATATCAACTGCAACAAAACTGATTATTGAATGATCAACTAAAATAACTTGTCTTCATAGCTTGTTATAACTTAATATGAGATACTTTTCTTCCCATGTCACAAACCGACTCTACTGTTTTTTGTTCTTCAGAAGACGTGTTCTTTTTGGCTAGAAATTATACTCCAATATCTATGTATTATTACAACTTCAAATTTTGGCACTGATCTGATAATTACTTTCACAACGCACATCCAAACACCCTCTTACGATTCATAATTTTTAACATTTTTATTATTAAAATTATGTAGGAATCGTATGGCTGAAAATCTTTATGGTTATGAGGCTGCAGAAGCTCTAGGGAGATCACCCAATGAGCTTCTAGTAGAAAAAAAGGATATTCCGTTAGCTGATGCTATTTTACAAAGAACTATTAGGGGGGAAAGTTGGTCTGGGCAGTTTCCAATAAAGAACAAACAAGGGGAAAGATTTGAAATTATAGCCAATTTTACCCCTTTTCCTGATGAAAATGGAACATTAGTTGGGGTTATATGTGTATCTAGTGATACACGCCCGTATAGAGAAATAAAGTCAGTGGGGAATATTAGTGCACCTCGGAGGATTGCTTCGGCTAAACTTGGGCTTGATCCTCAACAACCTCTACAAACTGCAATCGCCTCGAAGATTTCCAATCTGGTCAGTATCTGAACTTTGAAGATATCACTGTACGTTGTTTTGTTATTGCTTGTCGGTTTTGCTTCAAGAACCTGCATGTGATTACTCCCTTATTCCCATGAAAATTGCTATTTTTACTTGAGATAATCTTTAAAAAGTGCTTCAGTATTTGTTTAATGCGTAAAATGCCCTTGTTCCTATGGATTGCTATCTTTACTCGATATGTTCTTAAAAAGTGCTTCAATATTTTTCAAATGTCTAAAACGGCCTCATTCCCATGATAATAGCAATTTCGACCAATCTACGTAGAAATGGTTCTATTTGGGTTGTGTTTATATTAACCGGTCCAAACTCGTCAAATGGATTAAACGGGCTGAAAACCGCACAAAAGTCTATTTTCATGCATACTGTGTTGTCATAATTAACACTTACTGATTTTGAAATTATTTAATAAATCTAAAAAAAGTGTGTGAGTCAACCTGTTCTGGCCCCTACTGTTTCAGTTCGTGCTAAAAAGTGTCCTGTTTCAGTGGAAGCCCGTTTTGACATGTAACCCAACACCCCTATCTTGCCACATCTACAAATTAGTTTCAAGTTTTAGATGATAGTAGTTTTTGAACCGTTGTCTATATTCATATAGCAAACAAGCAATCACTATTTCAGTTGGTGCTAAAAAGTGTCCTGTTTCAGTGGAAGCCCGTTGTGACATGTTACCCAACACCCCTATCTTGCCACGTCTACAAATTAGTTTCAAGTTTTAGATGACAGTAGTTTTTTGAACTATTGTCTATATTCATATAGCAAACAAGCCATCACTGTTATACAAATGCAAAAAAAGAAAAACATAAGAAAGTACACTTAGTATGAATGAACGATTTCGGACCAAACGCCCGACACAGTGTTAATTCTTTGTGTTGCATTTACAGAAAGTTTAGTGCTCTTTGACTTTTTACAAAAATGATGCTTAGTTAGAACAAAAAACTTGTATGATGATTAGAAACTTAGTTTCTCATTCTTACAAAGGGCAAATAGGTTATTTTAACTTTCCAAAAATAGAAGTTTGGCAACTTTCATGTGATTCCCAGAATGGAAATTTCGCAATTTCCAAGGGACATGCATTAAATCCAAATCGACTTAACTAAATCACCACTTAAGGTTTCCTTTCCTTCAAGTTATTGTCAAAAAAATGTTCTTATAAACAGGAATACCTACATAGATTTTCTTGTTGACTGCTATTATTACTGTATTAAAAAAATGACCGAATGATGTTATGTAAGGATGGATCTTGATTGTTGAAAATATGAAAACAGGCCACAAAAGTTAGCAACAAGGTTAAATCAAAAATGAAAAACGGAGAAAACTCAACGGATCATGATGTTGCAAGTGGAGACAGTCATTATTCTGAAAATGACGCTAATGGCCCTGATCATAAAGAAGATGGATATTCAAGTGGAGCCAGCACCCCAAGGGGGGATATTCCTCAATCACCATTTACTGTAAAACCTTCAACCGATTCCGGTGACGAGAGTGAAAATAAACCCGGAATTCACAAGATTTTATCTTCAAAAGCTGAGGCATGGATGGGTAAAAAGGGAATTACATGGCCATGGAAAGGAAGCGAAAAAGAAGTTGGTTCAACTTCATCCGATTCAAAAGTGGGTCGGCTTGGTTTACATTGGTTAAATAATGATCAAGAACATGAATCTGGTCAGCAAACGAGTTCATCTAAAGCAGATAATCAACCGTGGGAAAACACAAATAGGAACGAGGCTTCAGGGTCATGGTCTTCTTCGTTTAATGTCAATAGCACAAGTAGTGCTAGTAGTTGTGGTAGCACAAATAGTAGTGCTATTAATAAAGCGGACATGGATACTGATAGCTTGGATTATGAAATCTTGTGGGAAGACCTAATAATTGGAGAACAAATTGGCCAAGGTATAGTTTTATGTGTATATTGAAGTATATTCTTGACATTTGACAATTTACAAGACAATCTGATGTTTTGTTACATTTGCATATTATTTAATAGGTTCATGCGGGACAGTATACCATGCACTGTGGTATGGCTCGGTATGTCATCCTTCTCTCCCTTCTTAACACTTCTTCTGTCCCATAAAAGTAATAACAGTTTTTATCTTGTGATGTCCCATGAAATAACATACTTTGATGATATTGATTTGGGTTCATCATAATTTCATCAAATTTTTGATGATAGTGAAGGGTGCTTTGGACATTCGACAAGTGTTAGACACTTGTATAAAGCCATATGTTCAACCAAGTGTAGGAGTTTTAAAATGTCATTAACTTGGCAATGCTCTCCAGATTTAAAACTTTGTTTAACATTGATGCAAGCAAATTCCAGTCTATTTGTAATGTTTGACTTGTCAATTGTCTAGAATACCTATCTAATAGTGACTAAATAAGGGAATCTTGCAGACTCGGATCACATCAATTTTGTAATCATAGTAAACTGATGTTGTAATGAAAATTTTGTGATGACTTTCATCGCATTTAACGTATGCTTGTATATGCAGGATGTTGCTATCAAGGTTTTCTCAAGGCAAGAATATTCTGATGATGTGATATTATCGTTTAGACAGGAGGTATTTTTTTAATCCATTACTTCAAAGGGCAGGGCAGATAGGATTTTAATTTGAAAACTTTATAAATTGTGAATGTTAAAATTCTCATGGCTTATCTAAAAATAGATTTTGTTGCATTTTATAAAAAATTTGTACATGTCATCTAATTACATATTTTTTTATTTGAAGGTATCTCTCATGAAAAGGCTCCGGCATCCCAACATTCTACTCTTCATGGGTGCCGTAACTTCACCTCAGCGTCTGTGCATTGTCACAGAGTTCCTTCCCCGGTTAGTTCCCAATTTTCTTTACCCCGTATACATATACCATGTATGTACGTCTCTCTCTAAACGCACACGAAAGAGTGCATTAATGAGATATCAACAGCCTGTGCATGTCTTAATAAGCAAGTTATGCTTTTCTTTTTCACTGTCGAAAAATAAGGCTTGGCTAACAAGTCAAATTGGGTAATTTTTAGTACAAGTCAAAATGTGGCCGGTTGGGTTGATCTATAAACTTTTTCTTGGACATCATATATGTAATTTACGTGTTAATTATGATTACAAAAACTATACTATTACCACAAAAGTCTAGATTTTTAACAAAGCTCTGTTGGAGTTTGTGTGCACTTAATATACACTTTAGGGGACCTGATACCCATTCAAACCCACTGGACATGTTTTGTTCTAGCTTAATTTAGCTGATTTGGCCCATCTGAACTTTTAAAGATAGATCCAAAACCCAAATCGACCGTTTCATGCATAAATAGGTCAAAATTGACACCTACCCTTTTCCTACAAGTTTACTTATATTTTGTGCTCGTCTTGTTTTATTCATTGCTCAAAAGTTTTAAGATTAAATAGTGTAGGATTGTATGCACACATTTATGAACTCACATACACATTCAATGAGCTAAATGGAGTTATGTTAATTTATGCAGTGGAAGTTTGTTTCGATTACTTCAAAGGAATACAACTAAATTAGATTGGAGACGCCGTGTTCATATGGCCATGGACATAGTAAGTACAACATCATTTCATAGCAATGATTTTTTCCTGTCCGTGTATCAACATTTGAGTATATCTTCTAACGTTTGGTATGTCCTGCAGGCACGAGGCATGAATTATCTTCATCATTGTCACCCACCTATCATTCATCGGGATTTGAAGTCTTCAAATCTTCTTGTTGATAAGAATTGGAATGTGAAGGTTTGTTATTTTTATCATTTCTCTCTCATGTTGTATTCTCAATCTACACATAAACAAATAACATGTTCTTGCGGTTTCTTTTTGCAATTGAATAGGTTGGGGACTTCGGACTCTCACGTATTAAGCATGAAACATATCTTACCACAAAGACAGGGAAGGGAACGGTATGCATCTATTTATCCTTCTTAATTTCCTTTACAAATGTACTCTCTTTGATGAATATTGCGACTAGCATTAGTAATATGCGATGACAATTAGGGGCAGATACGTCATTTAACTTTTGCTAATCGTACCTAGTGCTAAGCATGAAACATTAGTTCAATAAAAGTCTTCTCATGCTTTATAAATTGTCCAAAATCCCCTTAATATCACTTACTAATGTCATCGATTTTGCTCCACATTCCATAGTATTAGCTTAAGTTGTTATCATTCAAGGGTATTTTAAACATTAGATCAAATCTCCTCGATTAACATTATTTTCTTTTCCACCTTTAGCCTCAGTGGATGGCTCCGGAAGTTCTTCGGAATGAACAGGCAGATGAAAAGTAAGCCCTATATCTGAAAGCAATCTTTTACTTTTGATTACTTTGACAGTATATTTTAAAATTTAAATTTGATGGTGATTTTTATTTGAAATTTGTAGGTCCGATATATACAGTTTCGGCGTGGTATTATGGGAACTTACCACCGAGAAGATCCCTTGGGATACTCTTAACTCAATGCAGGTACGTCTTTTCTTCCAGTGTTTAGGTCAAACTTATTGTCTTCCGTATGCAAAATTTATGCGAATATGGTAGAAAACAAGGCACCGGAATGTGTATATATAAGTTGAAGCCTATGTCACAGAGCTTGCGTGGGTAAATACATAATCAAATACAATGTGCTTCTTCTAGGAAGGGTGTCAAAATGTGCTTTGTGTATGCATGACAGGTCATAGGAGCTGTAGGGTTTATGAATCAACGGCTAGATATTCCGAAGGATGTGGATCCCCTATGGGCTTCTCTCATCGAAAGCTGTTGGTGCAGGTTCATATCTTAACTCTTACTATAAAATTTTTTTTTGTATTAAAAACTTTTATTCTCTATGTTTACATTCTGAAAGGATAAAAACTTGATGGAAAATGTCTACATTATCAGAAGAACGTACGTTTTACAGCATTCTGTAAACAACTTTTACAATTAATTAAGCGTAATTTTGATGGTTTACGTAGTATACAAACACCGTTGACTATTTGAGTTTGATGAGACTTAAGAGTGATTTTCTCAGATGTCGTAAAATAGATTATCTGTTTTTAGTTTTACTATAACTTTGCAGCTTATATTTCATAAAAATGAGTGTCTTATTAAATGCATTTACATTTTTTGTACACAGTGAACCACAATCCCGACCGACGTTCCAAGAAATACTGGATAAACTCAAAGAATTGCAAAAGAAATTCACCATTCAACTCCAGGCATCACGTTCAGCCACTGCTGCCACCGCCACTGCCACCTCCGGAGAAAATAACAGCCAGAAGGAATCATGAAACACAAGCGTAAATTACTTTGACCCTTTTTTATCTTGCAAAGTATTTCGCCTATCTGGTGAGGCCGTGTCTCGGGTCCAGTTTGTTGGTTTTTACATGTTGATCTGCTGGTAGGGCTTTTGTTGTTGTTGTTGTTGTTGCTAAAAAGCTAAACGTGTTGTCAGAAAAAGAATAAAACATTTCTGATATATCGGACACTATGCTCCATTGTTTTGTGATCCATAAGGAACACTTTGCGATTGTTTTGTATAGAGTATATGAAGGAATTACTTGGTTCAAGAATTGTAAAAACCAGTTATATGTAGATTTGGAGTTTGAATGTAGATTTGGAGTTTGAGGGACAATATTACTTTGATTGTGTCCCATGTTTAACGAGCGCTCACTTTTGTTTTTCACGGAGAAAGTTTGGCTTGTCGAGCGTTTTTATAAATCGTCGATTAACGAAGCTAGAGAGATCTTGGAGGTGCATTCATAAGATGTCTTCAAGTTTTAGCATAGATTCATGAATCAATTCTTTTTATTTGTAGAGTTTTGATAATAATAATTACTCTTAAAGATAGTCGGAGCTTGATTAATGGCTATTAGTTTATAGTTTATAGATTATAGATTGAGTTGAGTTATTTAAAAAACCAAACATTCATCACATACCAAGGGACTCATCCCCACCATCCATCTAAAAAGAAATCAATGGTTGAGATTAAAAGCATTTAATATTTCACCCATTTTTTATAATTTAATTATCTCTTAAACCGTTAATCGTTAAGCGAAAATAATTATACCATCGCGATGAGCATTTAATTATCTTTCTATAGATATGCATTGTGATATACTTTCGA